>PITA01006419.1:0-100366 GCA_004023965.1 Spilogale gracilis | reverse complement strand
AAGTGAAGATCGGCAAATGGACAGACTTCCAAACATGAGCTGACTGTTACAAATACACTGCAATCGTTTCCCATGCTTTTACTGGCTAGCCGTTTTGTTCTACAAGTTCTGGCGATATCACTCAAACATCAGTTACACGGACTGAAATGCTAAATCGCACGCTCAAAGACACGCTGCCTTACCATGAGGATTCTTCTATAGCTGTCTCGGTCAATACCCCACAATTTCACGTTCGTCTTTGCTTTGACGGTGGCTGCTCTAGGTGTTCCATAGATCAAAGCAAGTTCCCCGAAGCTCCCTCCTTCCCCAACACTGGTAGCCCATTCGTTGTTGACATAGACCTAAAACACAAATGACAAAGAATCAGTTTTTCCACATACGCAGCAAATACAGACCTATTAAAAACCCACAAAACTTTCTAAGAGGGCAGAATCCTAAACTTTGTCTCAAAAAATAGAATATATGTTTTTAACAAAACAGAGCAAAACAGTTTGCTGTCTGATGGTGAGTTAAATAAATCCAGAGTGACTGGGATTTACCTGGTCTAATCACCAGACAAGAAAAAGGTTCCCATAGGGATGATCAGGGCAAGAAAGGTAAACAGCATTAATAGCCACATACATTCAGAGTGCCGTGTCAGGGAACTATGCTGAGCATCTCGCCTGCAGAAGACGCTGAACTAATAATCCTTGCCAGTACTGCTATTATACACATTTCACTTGTAAACAAGACTCACAGAATCAAGAAAGCCATACCAAGTCTCAGAGCTAATGACCACGTAGGATTGAGATGCTCCCCTCCATCTGTCTTACCACACAGCACACAGACATGCCTCAGCCATGACTCCAGCAGATTTAAACCAAAGGGCACCTGGGTGGCTGCATGCTGGGCATGCAATCTGCTTAAGATTCTCTCTCTCAAGTGCCTGGGTGGCTCAGTGGGTTAAAGCCTTTGCTTTCGGCTCAGGTCATGATCTCAGGGTCCTGGGATCGAGGCTCGCATCGGGCTCTCTGCTTAGCAGGGAGCCTGCTTCCTCCTCTCTCTCTCTGCCTGCCTCTCTGCCTACCTGTGATCTCTCTCTCTCTCTCTCTCTCTCTCAAATAAATAAAATCTTTAAGCAAAGAAAAAAAAGATTCTCTCTCTCTCTGCCACTCCTCCCCCTCTCCACTCTCAAGCATGCATGCATGCTTCTCTCTCAAAAAAAAAATTTTAAACTAATGTCTAAAGAAAATTATCTTCAGTACTGTAAAGCTTCTGTGTCATTAAAATATTTAGCAAAAGATGTTGATGGAATCTGACATACAAGGGTTATACAAGCCCTTCAGAAGCTCTTAATAGTAATAAATATCAACATATTAACTTTTTTTTAAACATTTTATTTATTTATTTGATAGAAAGAAACACAGCTAGAGAGAGAACACAAGCAGGGGGAGTGAGGAGGGAGAAGCAGGCCTCCCGCCCAGCAGGGAGCCCAATGTGGGGTTCGATCCCAGGACCCCAGGATCATGACCTGAACAGAAGGCAGACGCTTAACGACTGAGCCACCCAGGTGCTCCTCAACATATTAACTTCTACAATTATCAATATATTTTTGCTTATATTTTTGCTATCATTAAATCTTACATCCATCTCTCCTTGATCAATCACATAGAAGTTATCACCTTCATCACCTAAAAAAGAGTAAAAATGTTAGATGTACAATATAAACTAAAGAAACATATCAGAACTACCAAATTAATATAAAATAATAAATAAGTTTATTTTATACAGGTGATGAGAGAAAGTGTGTTATAAATTAACATAACCTTTCAGGGGAAAAAGCCCAGCAATATATTTTTAAAGCCATAAAACTGATCAATTTTTTCTTATCTCATAGTGAAGAATATCTCTGAAAAAAAAGTTACATGTATACAAATATATTAATTGCTACATCATTTGTAACAACAAAACAAGAAACACAAAACATAACAAATTATCAGACTGTCACTAACCTGGAAAATACATGGATTATGGGGATCCGTAATGAAAATATTCAAGAATAAACTTTTAAATACCAGGGCAGGGAGGGGAGACAGGAAGATACCCATAAGGTTAGTTCCATGTCCATATACAGAGCAAAAAGGTTAAGAATCAGTCGAAGGCACAGAACGTTATAAACAGATGGGCTGTATGATTAAGAATGCAAAAGCTTTGCTATTTCCTACTTTATTTTACTCCGTAAGTGTTTAAAAATCGCTATAAAGGATATATGAGATACATATGGTTCTGAAATCCCACACAACATTCAAAATTAAACTGTAAGAATATTTTTTAAGAGTTAATAAAACTGTATCAGATACTAGGAAAATAGTAGGCCATTAGGAAAAGTGTACCTTTTGCTCAAAGGATTTTTTTTTAAAGATTTTCTTTACTTATTTGACAGAAAGATAGATCCATAGGTAGGCAGAGATAGAGGGGGGAAGCAGGCTTCCCACTGAGCAGAGAGCCCGATGTGGGGCTCAATCCCAGGACCCTGAGATCACGACCTGAGCCGAAGGCAGAGACTTTAACCCACTGAGCCACCCAGGCGCCCTTGTTCAAAGGATTTTAACTTAAAAAAAGAAACAGGATCACTTAGGTTGATCATATGACTTTTTTCAGTTTGCTGATGTGGTGTATGATATTGACTGCTTTGTGAATACTGAGCCATCTCTGCATCCACAGAATAAATCCCACCTGATTGTGATGAATGGCCTTTTTAATGTATTGTTGAATGCTAATATTTTCTTTAGGATTCTGCATCTATGTTCTCAGTGAGATTGGCCTGTAATTCTGTTTTTGTGATGTCTTTGTCTGGTTCTGGTATCAGGGTAATGCTGGCCTTTTAGCATGTACATGGAAGCTTTTCTTCCTCCTCTATTTTTTGGAATAGTTTGAGGAGGTGTGAACTTTACAGGGAACACACCTCAATATAATAAAGACCATATACGAAAACCCACGGCTAAGCTAACATCATACTCAATGGTGAAAAACTGAGAGCTTTCCCTCTAAGGTCAGGAACAAGACAAGGATGTCCACTTTTATGCAATATAGTACGGAAGTCCTAGCCACAGCAATCAGACAAGAAAAAGAAATGAGGCATCCATATTGGTAAAGAAGTTTAAACTGTCACTATTTGCAGATGACACAATATTATACACAGAAAATCTTAAAGACTCCAACAAAAAACGATTAGAATAAAAATTAAAAAACAGAAATAAATAGCCTTCTATACACTAATAAAAAAGCAGGAAGAGAAATTTTAAAAACACCATTTATAATTGCACCAGAAAAGAATAAAATGCCAAGGAATAAACCAAAGAGGTAAAAGATCTGTATTCCCACAACTATAAAACACTAATGAACGAAACTGAAGATGACAAAAACAAATGGAAATATATTTCATGTTCACAGACTGAAAAAATTAATGTTGTTAAACTGGCCCTACTACTCAAAGCAATCTACAGCCTCAATACAATGCCTATCCAAATACCAACATAGCATTTTTCACAAAACAAGAATACTAAAATTCGTATGGAACCACAGAAGACCTCAAATAACCAAAGCAACCTGAGGAAAAAAACAACAAAGCTGGAGGTATCATAATACCTGGTAGATTCCAAGATATACTACAAAGCTGTAGTGAGCCAAATGGTATGGTACAGACAAAAAAAGGGACACATCTATCAATGGAACAGAAAAGAGAGCCCAGAAATAAACCTGCACGTATAAAGCCAATTAATCTATGATAAAAGAAATGAGAATATATACTGGGGAAAAGACAGGTTCTTCAAAAAATGGGTGCTGGGAAAACAGGACAGCTACATGGAAAAGAATGAAAGTGGACCACCCTCTTATATCATACACAAAAATAAACACAAAATGGATTAAAGACCAAATGTAAGACCTGAAACCATAAAAACCCTCTAAGAGAACATAATACAGGCAGTAATTTCTCTAGCACTGGCTATAGCAACATTTTTCTAGATATATCCCCTAAGGCAAGAGACTACAGCAAAATAGAAAGCTTTTGCACAGCAAAGGACACCATTAACAAAACAAAACAAAACAAAACACATCTACTGAACGGGAAAAGATATGTGCAAATCATATATCAAATAAGGAGTTAATATCTGAAATATATTAAGAACTTAAACAACTCAACACCAAAAAAAAGACACAATCTGATTAAAAAATGGGGCAGGGCATCTCAATAGACATTTTTCCAAAGACATATACACGACCAACAGGAACATGAAAAGAAGTTCAAATGGTGGCATTTTAAACAATATGGAGGAACCCAAAGGGAACTATGCTAAGTGAAATAAGTCATACTGAGAAAGACAAATACCATTACAATTCCACTCATACGTGGAATCTTAAAAAAAAGTCTGATAATTTGTTATGTTTTGTGTTTCTTGTTTTGTTGTTACAAATGATGTAGCAATTAATATATTTGTATACATGTAACTTTTTTTTCAGAGATATTCTTCACTATGAGATAAGAAAAACTAATCATCAGGGAAATACAAATGAAAACCACAGTGAGGTATCACCTAACACCAGCCATAATAGCTCAAGTCAAAAGGATAAGAAATAAGAAGTGCTGGGGAGGATGCAGAGAGAAAGGAGGGTGCTCTGTTGGTGGGAACATAAACTGGTACAGCCACTGTGGAAAAGGTATGGAAGTTTCTCAAAAAATTAAAAATAGAAACATCATATGCTCCAATAATCCCACTATTGGGTATTAACCAGAAAAAAACAAAAACACTAATTTGAAAAGATAGATGGGCCCCTATGTTTACTGTAGCATTGTTTACAATAACCAAGATACGAAAGTAACGAAAGTGTCCATCTACAGATGAACAGACAAGGGAAACTTGATGTATATACCCAATGGAATATTACACAGCCATAAAATGGATGAGATGGTGGCATTTTAAACAATATGGAGGAACCCAAAGGGAACTATGCTAAGTGAAATAAGTCATACTGAGAAAGACAAATACCATTACAATTCCACTCATACGTGGAATCTTAAAAAAAAAAACAAAAAACAAAAAAAACAAAGCAAAAACAGACACACAAATGAATAAACACTTGAAAAGCAGAATCAGACCTATACATAAAGAGAAATGATGGCTGCCAAAAGGGAAAGGCGGTGGGAAGCTGGGCAGATGGGTGAAGGCGAGTGGGAGGTACAGGCTTCCAGTTATGGAATGAATGTATCATAGGAATAAAAGACACAGCATAAGGAATACAATCAATAATATTGTAATGTCAATAAAGAGACAGATGGTACTACAAATGTGGTGAACATAGCATAATGTATAAACTTGTCAAACCACTAAGTTGCACACCTGAAACTAAAATAACACTGTGTGCAATTACACTCGACAAAAAAAAAGAAGAGAAAGAAAAATAGGAAAATCCAAAACAGAAGAAACTGGTAGACTGAAAGAGGAAAACAAACTTCAATTAAAAAAGTCCTCCATCCCCACAGTGCTACAGGACACAGAAGCAACAGCCCTTACCTTGCTGAATAACAGTCTCTCCAGCAATAAAGGACACCGGAAACATGGCATCAAAAATATCACTGCAAAAGACAAAAGGGCTCAAGTTCCATCTCAACTGCGTCTTCTAAGGATTTCAGAAATTAACTTTAGACTTAAAAGCTCCCAGATTTTCGGCCTGGACTGTGCTCAGGCAAGCAATTATTAAGTGTCTTAAAACTTGCAACAATGATGAAACTAGTTTGGGGCCACAACTGTACTGACGTAACAAAATAACAAAGAACCTATACCTACCTTCTCTCATTATCGTCAAGATGTGAAAAGAGCACATTCTTTTCAATGGCTTTGGCCAAAGCAGCCATCGTCTTATAATCTTTTGGTATAACCTAGAAACAAATAGAAGGTCCAATAACAACTCCATAAATGAAAACCAGATCATGTTTGAACATGCATTTAACTGAATGTCAGACATTACGGTATTTAAACAAGACCGCTTTGTGTTAAGTATTTAACATAACACACTTGTAGTATCTTTGATCTACAAAGTTCTCAACAAATATTGACTAATTAATCCCTTTGCCTACAACCACGCCTGTATTTAAAGGCTGATGTTTGGTTTCCAGTCAACAGTTAAAGAAACAAACCATCAACACCTTAACCAAGGTCACTATTCTGAGGCAAAACTAAGCATTTTATGATAATTAGCCATTTCTTAAACTGTGATCATGTACTACTAGCTTCATAAGCCTCCTGCCAGGACAATTCTCTTCCCCCCTGATCTAATAGCATAACTCAAAATGGCAGGCTAACTCTAAGGGAGAGTCAAAAGGATGTCGCTCATAGGACAAAAGGTTCAAAGTCAAACACGAATTATAGGATGTCAATAAATAAACCATGATTTAAGAGAACAGTACTGCCTGCTTCTTCTACCGCAACACTACATAGAAAGGAAACCGCCCCCCAAATACAATTACTCACTGTTTTACAATCACTGCTAGTTATTTCCTCTGATGGTGTGTTACTATAGAAAGCTTGTTCCCCAGTACCCAAGAACCGTGAAGGAGGAAGTACAATCCATCCTGTCAGTGCTTTACTCTTCAAAACAGTACACGCATTCATCAACGGAGGTTAGCTGACTACCACGTGGTTGCTGAAAACATCTCCCCAGTGCGGAGGTGGCAAGACTACCTTTCTAACATATGATGCAGCATCTTCCTCCGTGTAGACTTCAGCACTGATAGCTCCTCGTCGCCTCCGGCCCTTAACCACTGGGTTCGGTGGAGGAGGAGAGATTTCATCCTCCCTTGAATCGGTACGGGAGCTTGCTTTCTGCAGATTCTGAATCTGTTTTGCCTCCTCCTGAAAAAAAAATTACCAGTTTATAAAATGAGATCCTTCAGGTATTCTGGTATTCTCATATACCAGTGCAAACTAATCTCCATCACTTCAAATCTCTTCCCCTATTACCAATGTGAAAGGGGGAAATAAATGCCAATTCCAAATGCAAAAATAAATAAATAAATAAATAAATAAAAATTTAAAAATGAGGCAAATTTGAAAAGAAATACTCTGAAAGGACTATACTGCTTCCTCAGACAGTAATAGATACTCCACTTATTAATGAAAATCCATTAATATAGACACAACCCACAAATAAAAAATCAGTTACTTGTCATAGTAATATATTGGCAACAATGCTTGGAGTGCACACAACAGTAATAAGACTGCAAAACAAAATCTTGGGGGTTTTGTGGGCTGCCACAGATGGCATGAAGCATGGGGACCCTGCCCACCCCACATACACCCACCCATCAAGAGTATTACCTAGAAATAACCGCTAGGCTACAGCAAAGTGATACAAGAATGTCTAGGTTATTGGATTACGTCATTAATTCAGTAAGTATTCTCTAGATCTGCCATGTCAAGTCTATGCTAGGTCAAAACTAATTAACTGCCCGGGTGCTCAGTCAGTTAAACATCATTCTTGGTTTTGGCACAGGTCATGATCTCCAGGTTGTGAGGTTGAGCCCCTTATCCATGAGTTTGGTTCTCCTTTCCCTCTGCCCCTCCCCTGTGGTATTTATATTCTTGCCAGTGTCTCAAAGAGAAACAAATAACAAAATGATGCGATGGTAACCACGAATTTAAATAAGATCAGACATAACAATACTTCTCCCAGCAGAGCTAGAAGCCTTCTTTATTATCGGAGTTTATACCAAAATTAAAACCAAGAGAAGTTTACTTCTCTTTAAAACTCATTAAACCAATTCATATAAAAACTGAAATAAACTCTTAAATATTCTTATTTTTCAGATCCAGGGCTTAGAAAGAAATTCCTCTTAGCTCTGCAGTAAAGAATGAGTTATTATGCCTGATATAAGTAAGATTGTGTTCTCTACTATACTCATCCATTTGACTCACTCTCGAGTATTTTTCTAAACTATCTTTCAAATTCTAAATGAACGTATTAGCATTCACTGATAATTTCAGAAACTTTTTTGATAAAAAAGAAATTTTAAATTTCTTTTAAATTAAAAGAAGGGTGCCTGGGTGCTCAGTCAGTTAAACATCATTCTTGGTTTTGGCTCAGGTCATGATCTCCAGGTTGTGAGGTTGAGCCCCTTATCCATGAGTTTGGTTCTCCTTTCCCTCTGCCCCTCCCCTGGTTTGCACTCTCTTTCAAATAAATAATCTTTATTTTAAAAACTTAATAATAATAATAAAAGAAATTAAGAAGATGGGCGCCTGGGTGGCTCAGTGGGTTAAAGCCTCTGCCTTCGGCTCAGGTCATGATCTCAGGGTCCTGGGATGGAGGCTGCATTGGGCTCTCTGCTCAGCAGGGAGCCTGCTTCCTCCTCTCTCTCTACCTGCCTCTCTGCCTACTTGTGATCTCTCCCTCTGTCAAATAAATAAATAAAATATTTTTTAGAAAAAAGAAAAGAAATTAAGAAGATGCTTACTTTTTCTCCTGCATGGTATTTAGCCCTGCTTTTGGCATCAAGACAAAGAAAAAAACTTACACATGCAGCAACAAAGTCTAGGATGATAACCATTAAGGTATTTATGATGTTATTTTCTATTAGTAGAATCATGCCTGATTTTTACTCTTTTCTGGAGGGAAGGTATGGATTTATTTTTCTCATTTCTCTGGATTTTCTAACTTTCAAATTAAGAGAAAGGAACCACAATAAGAAAAACATATAATAAAAACAATTTTAATATATTTGTCTGCTTAATTACAAATGCATTTACTTCTTTTTTTAAAAGATATTTATTTATTCGGGGGGGAGAGAGAGAGCACGCATTTACTTCTTTTATTTATTTGGGGGGGACAGAGAGAGAGCACGTGCGCGCGCGCACGCATACACAAGCAGTACTAGGGAAAGAAAGAGAGACAGGCTCTCCACTGATCAAGAAGCCTGACAAAGGGCTGGACCCAGGATCCGGGGATCATGACCTGAGCTGAAGGCAGACACTTAATCAACTGAGCCACTCAGGTGCCCCTGCATTTACATTTTGACCAAATAATCCATTAATTCTACTTCTGGAAATTTATTCTAAGATACCCATTGATAATGCACAAAATTATTCATTGTATCATTGTTTATAATGGTAAAACAGTGGATATAAAATGATCCTCAGTGGAGTGATTAAATAAACTACAGTCTATCCATACAATGGAATGCCATGCACCGGTTGGAAAATTAGTAGCTCTTTTATACATGAATTTGTAGGTAAAGGCCTTTATACAATCTATGGAAAACTGGCTGCATTCAAGGAAGGCAATGGAATGGGAAGGAGACTTTTTTAAATATTTTATGTATTATATAATAATGTATAATTTTTACATATATAAAATATACTTTATATATCCTATGCTATGTTAACCACATATTTACATAGAAAAATGCAGTATATTGCACATATCCCATTATATTTTATTGTCATGCCCTTTTGTACCTGTAAAATTCTGAACCATATGCAAATATGTAGCCAGTATTTAAAAAACACATTTTTCAGAAAACGCACTTCATTTTCCTTTTGGTAATGCCAATAACTAGTAAGGTTTTCCCATTTCATGCTAACATAGAACTGTAAAACTCAAGTCTCCCCAAATTTAGTTTAAGACTGTAAGTAAAACACATTCTAGGGGCGCCTGGGTGGCTCAGTTGGTTAAGCAACTGCCTTTGGCTCGGGTCATGGTCCCGGAGACCCGGGATTGAGCCCTGCATCGGGTTCCCTGCACGGCAGGAGGCCTGCTTCTCCCTCCTCACTCCCCCTGCTTGTGTTCCCTCTCTAGCTGTGTTTCTCTCTGTCAAATAAATAAAATCTTTAAAAAAACAAAACAAAATACATTCTATCCCCCAAAATCAGTCATTGGCATTTCATAAAAATGTCATGAAAAATTACACAAATAACATCTCATTTGGAACTACTCCTAAATGAATTTTTAAGCTAATTTTCAAGTATCAAAACCATGGTGATTTTTAACACGTTCCATGAATTATCTTTAAACAGCAATCAGATAGGACCTCATCTTGACCATTCAGAGCCATCAACTGAGATCACATTCTAGTACAGATTACGATTCATTTTTATATCCTTTTTCTTGCTGTTGTCATTCTACTGTCAGTCTCTTCCCTCTTCAGTTGTCCCACTTATTAAAACAAAAGCAAAAAAAAATGTAACAAAACAAAACAAACCCTCCTGGTCTACTTACTAGATACCGGCACTCCTTGAATTCTCGAGTTCTAAGTTCACACTGCCCCCAACACTCACTTAACATGTTCTCAACAATTACTCGTTCAGTCTCTGTCCTTGCCATTCCACTCTTCCCTGTAGGTGAAATAAACTTCCAAATGGACTTGGGGCTTGGCCATATGACTTGCCTTGGCCATGGAATGGCCATGGACATGCCATACTGTGTCCACTTTTATGGTCTGCCCCCTTGAGCCTCTGGTCCTTCCCTGCCTTGACAACAGTATGCCTATAGAGTGACTGCTCCTTCCATCAGCCCCAGAACAAGACCTGTGGTGTCAAGAAGCCAAGATGGGCTGAGTCCAGAAGAGCTGTGCATGCTACATACAAGGTCTTTGGTAGCGAGCCACTGAAATTGGGGGGCTATATGCTGCCTTTATAAAATCTAACTACTACATTGCAAGACCACAGCTACATTACTTCATTTCTTAGTTTTACCTGCTACCTCTTAAAATGGTGATAATCACCTACCTCACACATTTGAAATAATGAGTATGTGTGTACGCAAAGTGCTTCGGGCAGTACGTGGCCCACAGGAGACATACAATGGACACAGCTATTAAAATTCCTCCTAGACAGGCAAGGTGCTAATAAATATACGCAGAAATGAGAAATTAAATTCCAGGAGAGAGTCTGAAGCAAAATGCAGACACTTTCAATGGACCAACTGTGATTTTTCTGGCACATTTTTTTTTTAATTTATTTATTTGATAGAGAGAAACATAGGCAGAGAGGGAACACAAGCAGGGGGAGTGAGAGAGGGAGAAGCAGGCTTCCCGCCGAGCAGGGAGCCCGATGTGGGGCTCAGTCCCGGGTCTCCAGGATCATGACCTGAGCCGAAGGCAGTCGCTTAACCAACTGAGCCACCCAGGCGCCCCTCGGGCACGTTTCTTATTGAGTAGCTGAAGGTACCAGAAACATGACCCATGGTTAACAGAGGAAAGGAGGTGACAAGATCGTGATTGTCCATTTTATGACACATAAACCTCACACCTAATGTACAGAACAATGATCTGCTGAAAAGTTGAGTTATCTGGTTGCTTGAAAGCCCAGACATCTATATTCAACCCTGGCTGAAGGAATGTATGCAAGTGAATCAAGATCCTTGAGTTACAGGAAAGAGTATGTTAAGCTTTGACTTTTGTTAAGAGGTAAAGCCAAACAAAACACATTAAATCTAAAAATCCCATGTGCAAAAAAACTACGTTAATAATGATTTCTTGCTTTCCCTGTTGGTTAGTGCTTAAACAGTGCTACAGTAAACCCAGGCTTTGAAACTAGCACCACACATTCAACACTCCCTATAAAAAGACACACACTTAATGTCTCACCAACTTCATTCCCTCATTTGATGGTTTCTATTGATGTCCTAAGCGAAGAGGGATCACCTTACAGTGACCCATTTCAGAACCAGATCTCCAGGAACGCACTTCATTTCAAAACAGGGAACACCCATTGCTGCCTGGCTCTACAGTATTTCACCAACTATTTGGAAATTGCTGAAAAAGGAGAAAACCAGACTTCCTACCAAAATTCTAGGACAGCAAGGCTACATTCATGGGGGCTGGATAGTAGTTTTTTGTTGTTATTGTTAATTATTTTACTCATGGTACTAACCACCAATTTTAACAAACAGCTTTTCAAGAAAACAGGAGGAAATGTCTGATCGTTGAGCTACCCAAACATTTTTAAAATCCTAGTATAAACAGATTTTTAGTAATAAAAATGCTACTTAAAAGATTTTCCAAACAAATGAGATGTATTACAAACATTTCTATTATACAATTAGATAATTAATGATCCTATACCTAAGAAATGCCTCCCAATTGGTTCATAAATTATTATGAACTACATCAGAACTTCAATGCATATAAGAAAACCTGTAAACTCATCTCGTTGATTTACAAAATACAAACCGAACTACTCAAAACATTTAACATTCCAGACTTTCTCGTTCATCATTTCTTGAGGGAAGTGAACTGAACCACTGCCCTTGATTATCATTTTGCTTAGAAAAGCATACACCATATGCTTAAGGTCATAGTAACATACACATAATGAGGATGAACAAAGAATAAAACCTAAATTAATTTTCTTTCAAGAGGAAACATGTCCTGACCGAAACTATAAATAAAGTAAAATTCTGACAACCATCAATCTTATGATCTCTGCCTTATAGTGGACTCATCCGAGATAAACTAGTATCTGTACTAATATGGACATCTCTCATTCAGAATTTCTGATTGATCAATCAGAAGCTGGACTCAAATGCTTCACTACACCGGTTTTAAAAGGTGAGCTAAGGTTTACCTAGTTTACTTGTTTTGTTGAAGCATTAATTTCTTTCAGGTACTGTAGGATTTCTCTTGTCATACCAGTGCTACTTTGGATCACCTGTACTGAATTAGTTGTTTTAATCATTCTTACGGATTAAAACAGTTACAAGGAACTATGTGCAGAAGCCCTGTTACCCAACTAAACTTAGCATATGGGTTTGTTTTCTGATAAAGTCTACTGATCACAAAGTTAAAAATTACTATAAAAGCCTTAAGTGGATTTCTTTTTTGCAATTGTTTTAGATTTCTTATTTAGTCAGAATTCCTTTTCTTCCAAATGCTACAAATTAGCAACCTTTTCAGCACTACATTTAATAACTGTCAGGGTCATCTTCTCCCCCCATTTATTTTTACCTTCTCCAGTCTCTCAAAGTATTCTCTGAGGAATGCCATGGGTCTCTCGGGTCGAGCAGTGCACAACTGCACAATAGAATCCTTGAGCAGCGCCTGAATGTTGTGCTTCTGGACATAGAGCTCGCATTCCCGGAGGCTGCGCTCCTCCTCACTGGCGGCGGTGCTGCCGGACGCCATGGTTCTCTACAAGGAAAGAAACACACATATGCTTGTGTAAACTATTTATAAAGAGCAAATGCCAATTTGGCCTTTGACTTAATAAATTGATCCGGGAACTGATTTACAACGACTTTTTTCCCTAAGATTTTTTTTTCAAACAGGGAAGTGGGGGCTCAGGAATAAAATATGTAAGAAAACAGCATTCTCCCAAAGAAGCGTTTCATTTAGGTTCTGCAGGTAGCAACAGTAAATGGCGAGAACCTGAGCTCCTGGGAGGAAGTATGAGCCACTATCCCCTGCAGAGGTGAACTGCGGAGGAGTCAGGCCCTTAAGGGAATTTCATTCAGTTCTCCCTCTGCAAAAGAAATCATGATGACGTGGGAAGTGTGTAAACGGTAAACAAACAGGACAGAGAATCACAAGGGCACACAGTTGGCTCTAAGTGAAAGCAAGTAAGCACCACGAAGAACATCTGACATTCCCTATACAAAACTGCTATCCCGGATGAGTGTCCTACTGTCACCTAGCAAACCACAGAGGCAAAAGATCTGATTAGCCAACCACTAGCATAATCAAAAATTTTAAAAATACAAAAGGAACACCCGATGAATTTTAAAAGCAGCCCTTTATTCCAGACTCTTTTACAAAATTCCAGCCCTAAATAGGGCACTAACACACTGATAAGAGAAAAAAAATCCTTAACAGGAAAAAAAGTAATAATAATAAATAAATAATCAAAATAAAACAAACAAAAAAACCTTACCAAGTAAATCATAAAAGATTTGGGCAGGTAAATGTCAAAACATTTTCTCCAGCTGGACAGAAAAATGCTAGAACAGGTTAAATTTTAAACTCACACGAAGATTCAATAGATAAATTGCATTTAATGAATTTTAGAGGATTTAACCTACCTTGATGTAAAATAAGTTGAAATATAATAATGAGCAGCAGACTTAAACCTGCATTAAAAGCTTAATAATTTAACAGTTACAAATTATTTTCCTTCCAACATCTAATCATTAAGCAATTAACATTAGAAAATAAAACTTAATTCAATACAAATCAGTCCTTTCCAAATATAATGCATTCAAAATCAGAGATGAAATTATAAATTTGAAAGAAAAAATTAAAGAAATACCAGAGTCAAAAGCCAAAGTGCTACACTGTTACTCATTTTGTTTTGACAACTTTCATAATAAAGGTCAATAACAAACAGACTAACAGACCATGGAAAGTTTGTAGCTCCCTGAGAAGCACATAAATGAAAAGCCACAGAAAAAGAATCATGCTACTTCAGAAATGTACAATTCCAAAAAAAGAAAAGAAAAAACTTCATTTACTTTGGATTTATACAAATCAAAAAAACTGATAATCCACTTCAGTAGAATTTTCTGCATTTCAAATACCAAAGCCCACCAAGAACAATGATAAATCAGATCTTGTATGCTTTAAAATATTCAGACACATTTCAGGAACATGAATACACTGATTCAATTGATTAGAGAAATCATTCAAAGATCAGGTTTGGGGCTGGGAAAAATGAGAGAACTGTGTCTACGAAGTGAAACTGGCTTTTTGTTTGAAACAAAACAATGTATTAAAAAGAACACACTGGTGTTCTTAAGGCAGCACCTTAACAAAAAATGCCCCAAGATTAAAGCAGTCATGTGAACCCCTTAATCCAAATTTAAGTCTTAATACTTTTAATGGAGTATACCTAGATTAACTCTGTACTTATTTGTAAAAAAGAGCCCAACACTTTCGCTTCTCCCACCCCCAATTATTTAACTACTTTGAAACTCTCACTGCATTGTATCTACTCATAAGAAAATGCTCAGATTTTTTCTTTTGTAAATTCAACTGTGATAAAATTGTTCCAAAGGGATTACACGCGAGGAAATATTTAGCATACTTTTGAGAAACGTGCTGAATCAGACCGTCAGGAACACTTCCTTTGGGTCATCCCGAGGAAGTGTTCTCTTTTCTTTCCTCTGTCAGAAAGACCAACCTCTTGAGAATCTCTGGAAGTGGTCTGGTATCACACCTGCTCTGCACTGCAGGGAGTAATAGGTACCACGTACTTATTTTCAAGAGGAAGGACAGGAGAGTGCCCTTCACTTCACTCACGCCACAGTCCTGGCTACAAAATGAAGGGAGGCCTATCCTGCCTTCATCCTACTCTAGACGAAGGCCACAATGGTGGCGAAAAGACTGGGGGGGTGGGGGGGGAGTTGGCGGGGATCAGGAAACGAGAGGTGAAAGGGACAAAAAGAAATTTATTAACTAGGCTAAAATCATGGGGCTGGAGGTGGGATAAGGGTGGAATCCCACGAAGAAAAGGCAAAGCCACTGCTGGAGATGACAAGGAGACACTAGAAAGCAAAATGACAACTGCCGAGCCTCAAGATCAGCCAGAAATGCTAGGAAAAACGATGACGGTTTCCAGTAAAATCGAACTGATGTCCTTCAGGAAATGGGGGAGGGCGAGGAAAGAGGCCGCGGCGCGCGGGTGCGGAGGCGGCAGGGGTGTGATGGCCGCAGAGGGCCGGGGGCCCGAGCGCCGCGGAGCGCGGTGAGCGCCCACGGCCCGGGCAGCCGGGAAGCCGGACACCGAAGCAGCCCCGGCGGCTTCGGGCCCTCCGAGCTGCAGACTCCTCGCCGGGGGCGCGTCCCGGGGCGTGAGGCCCGTGGGGAGGCGCCCGCCCGGGCCGGGGAGGGGCAGGGGGTGCGGCCGTCCCCCTGCAGGTCGCTCCCCGTGACGCCATCTTGAATCGGTCCAGCGCCCCCAAACGGACGGCGGGGCGGCGAAGCTAGGCGCGTCAGGGCTCCCCACCGACCCCACTCACCTGGGGACGGGCGGCGGCGGACACGGGGCAGCGGGTGCGAGGCTGCGGCTAACTGAACTCTCCCCGCGCTTCTCTCCCAGGCCAGCTCTACTCTGCGATAGCGGCTCGGCGGCAGCTCCACCGGAAACGACCCGGCCGCAACCAATCAGCGCTCGGCTGCTGACGTCAATGCGCCTCGCTCTGGCCAGAGCCGTCGCCTTGGCAACCTTAAAGGCACGGCTGCCCGAGTTCCCCTTCCGCGCCTCCCCGAAGGACCCTCGCCCCTCCACCGCCTAGAATCGTTCTTCTGCTCTTCTTTCCATCTAACCTCGTCCCTGGTCTCAGCGCTTTCCTCTCGCCCGCCTCTTATCCTTTCTCCACTCTCTCCCGCCCGGCGCTCCCCTCCTTCCGTTCACCTGCCCCCTTACCTGTTCCTCCCTGGACGCCGCAGGTCCCCTCTATTCTTCCTGGTGCTCTTTGCCCCTTCTCGGTGCGGCTTTCGGGAGCTCCCCTCCCTCCTCGGCCCCTCGCCTCTCTGCTCACTCCGCCCCACTCTCACTCTGGCCTTCCTCCGTCGCCGCCTCTGCCTTTTCTCCCTCCCTTTTCAACCCCCACCCCCTTGGCCGGCCCGACCCACGTGGGGCGTGTCGGATGACAGGTGGGCGACTCCGCCGGGTGGCCCCTGCCGGGGGAGGACGCGGGTCGGGCTGGGGAGATTCCTGCCGTTTCCAAGCCCGGGAGGAGGAGGCGGCCCCCGCGGATCTGCGGCAGCTGCGTCGCGGGCCGAGAGCGGGCGGGTGCCCAGGATGCGCACGCCGGGCCGCGCATCCTGTGCCCGGCTTCTCCTCGCCGGTGTCCGGGCTCCGGCCCGCCATCCGGTCCAGGAAATCCGAGCCCTGCCAAGTGTCTGCTTGGCTGATCGGGCTGCTCTCTCCTCCAGGGCAGGGGTGCTCTGGTCAATGGAAGCCACGCCGTCCCTGTGGGCCCGAGACACTGAAAAGGGCTTTGTCGGGGTGCTTCTATAACCTGATATGCCCCCCATTAGGACAACTGACCCGGTATGGTGACAAGTATAAAGGGAAAAGATAGACGCCCCCCTCTGTGACCACATGAGAAATCCCAACTGCCTACAAAAACCACTCATTAAGGATGATTCGGATTCGAAGCCGGGAGCGGAGGTGGGGGGCGGGAGGGGGGAAAGGCGGGTCCTTTACTGCTTCAGCCATTTTTTCCGTCGGTGTATCTGTCCGGAGAGGAAGAAAGGGGGAGCAAGAGACAGTTTTAGACATAAAATCTCTAAATGGATAAAGAAGGCCCCCGGAGAACATGTATCCTTGTTTCTTGTACCGGTCGTGTTCACATAGTTTATAGCTCTAAGACTGTATGTGTAAAATACAGTGAGTTTAACACTTGACACGATATATACAAATATCTCGATAATTTTTATATGGATTTCAGGTTGAAATGGTAATCTTTTGGATATATTAGGTTAAACAATATGAAAATTAATTTTACCTTTGTTACGTTTTATTTTTGTATGTGTGTTCTGTTGTTTATCTTTTAAATATAGCCATTGGAAAATGTTTGTTATATACATGGCCTATGTTACATTTCTCTGGGATAGCACTACCCTCCGTGGCCATCTGCTCCCTTAATTCACCAGGCTAATAAGGGTCCTGCTCATCAGAATATGTCTTTTATTCAGTTATGGTTACTCCTGCTTTTAGAAGGTTGGAATCAGCATCTGAAAGGGCTGATTAGGCCTATAGGAGGGAAATGTACCAGGAAGGTGTCTCCTCCCACCCCCAAGGCCCCCACTGGGTGACCACTGGCCTTTCACCAGGGATGGGTGGAATGGGAGATTAAAGACAGAGCTTCAGTCATATAGGATTTCACCCTTGTCAGTACAAAGAAGAGCTAATAAACTGAACCCTGAGCTGGCAGGCAGGAGAGGGAATTTGATAGCGTTGTGCAGGCCCAGTCATGTTATGAGAGCAAAACCGGGCAGGCAGATAAATCCGAATTTGGTTGCAGGCTCTGCCATCTCCGGCAATGACTTAATCTCCATGAGCCTCAGTTTCCCCAATCTTAAAAAAAATAAGCAGGGCTGTGTTGAAATTAACCCATAAAGCTAATAACGCACACATATTCCCAGCACTGTTCTAAGTGCTTCACACATAATAATTACCTTAGTCCTCATAATAACCCAGTGGTATAGATACTGTTGCTAGTGCTGCAGAAGGAAAATGAGGCAGAAAAGAAGTGCAGTGGCATGTCCAAGGCTCCACAGCTAGTGTGGCTCACGCCCAGGCAAGAATCTTAGCCATTCACTCTCCTTTGCAGAACATAGATGAATAAAGTGCCCAGAACAGTGTGGGATACAACAAATAAGTGCAAGTATACCTCCCATGTCTCTCTCTTCCTAAAGAACCCCCCCCCCAAACTACAAGGTGAAGCCTGAGCTGTCCTGTGTCCCACCATTAGTGTTACCTTCCTAAGGCAGTCAAGGCACTTCAAATAGGGAAACCAGCAAGCTGGTGACATTGAGCCACCAGGTGCTTTGAGTGACAGCTGCTTCTGTGCTAAGGCTTGGGTGTGTGTCCCCATTCAGCTACATTCAGGCACCAGTCCAGCCATGGACCATTTCCTGTGTCCCTAGTGCTCAACCTTATTCTAGCTGCCAAATCCTCATATAGTGGGGCTTTAAAAGACAACAAAGGAAATGCGCATAGACAGTTGAGCCTAGGGAGAGGTCACAGAGACAGCTGTTCTGAAAAACCAAACAGTATCCGGGATTTTCCAAATGGTACAAATGCTCTTTCAGTGACACCATGAGCCTGGGACAGTAACAACTTGGAAAGTATATTTCAAAAGTGACACTTGCTCCGCTGTAGTTTCTGTGCAGCTTTCCCTCCTCCAGAGACTTTCTGCCCTTGATTCCAAGGTCTATCAGCCTTTCCTTTGTTCTGTGTCCCTGGAAAACGCAACAAAATCAGTTTCTAAGGCAGTTATGGGGAAATTTCTGTCTTTAAAAAAAAATCCCTTAATTGCCGTTACAATGTTTGTGAAATGATAGCAAACAATTTTAAAACCAAAATAAATATCAGTGGTACATTTAGTAACCAGAAGTAGAACTGATAAAGCCCATACCTACAAGGAAAGAATACTTTGACAGTCCATTTCTTCCTGTTTCTTATGCTTAGTTTCCACTGGCTAAGGATAGATCCACATAGTTCAGATTTCCAAGAACCTGAACTTTCCAAACCATCACCACCTATTTGTCGTACATGGGAGGGCTGAGTATTTGTGCTTCTGAAAGAACTCAAGGTTGTGATTTCAAACATAATCCCAATCCAGCAAGCATTCAAATGCCAAAAGTCTTCCTATACTTCTCAGCAGCAAGTAATTATGTAACTTGGGAGAGGTGTTCATCTTGAGATTGAAATTAATGAACCACATTAATTGAAAATAACGAAACACAAAACCACAAAACCAGAGAGGCAAAAAGCCTGGGTTGACTACAAAAGAGTTTTCCAAGAGAAAACGGCTTCCTCCACAACATAACTTCATCCAAAGTAGTGTATTTAAATCCATGAATTTCAATGAGAGAGAAAGAGTTGTATTAAGTAAGGTACAGAGATTTATTTTAAGGAATTGGCTTAGGTGATTGTGGGGGGCTGACAAATCCACTATCTTCAGGGTATTCCGGCAGGATAGAAACCCCCAGGGGAAAAGTTCATGTTTCAGCCTTGAGTGTGAAGGCACCCTGGAGGCTGAACTCCTTCCTCAGCGAACCTCTATCTTTTCACTTAAGACCTTCACCTGATTGGGTGATGCCCACCCACAGTATGAAAGGTAATCTGCTTTCCTCCAAGTCTACTAATTTAAAGGTTAATCATGTCTGGAAAACACCTTCAATGTCTTCTGAACAACATCCACACTCATGTTGGACCTCAAACTGGGCATCAGGGACTAGCCAACTTGACATGTAAAATTAATCATCATAAGGATGAATCAAGCCAAGCCCAGATATCTGTATGTATCTCTTCTAAATATTCTTCCTCTGGGCATCCATCTCCTATGCCTATGCTAGTTTTTAACTAATACTAACTTTATATCAATAGGCCATGGATATGAGACTTAAAGCAGTGGTGGGTCATCCACAAAGACCTTTTGACTGTGTTGAGTAAGATCAGGAACTTTCATTCTGTCAAACAGACGAAGTCAATAAGTCTTGTTAATGTATCCCTATTGGCATTTCACTAACTATGTATCTATATCTCTTCCAGGAAATCTTAATTTTTTATTTGATTTTTTTTGATCATGGCCTCTTTGGAGAAGCTCTTAAAAACAATGGGCTTTCTGCCCAGAAAATATGCCTAAACAGACACACATATGACATTTACCATCTGATTTCACAAATTCCAAGGCCCATCCATGCATGGATGCCTGATTCCGAAGCCTTGAAAAAATGTCGGCATCCACACATTAGGCACTTGGGCACCAAGGACGCAGAGAAGAATGAGCCTTGGCCCTGCCCTCAAAAGCTCACAGCCTCATGGAATCAGCAAGAACATAGCATTTTTCAAAGACAGGGTGAAATGTGAGAAAGAGAGGATGAGGAGCACCAAACCAAAACTCATACTCCAGATGGAGTCAACGAATGCTGGGACACATAGAATTCTGCCTGACTCCTGCCTGGTCTTTCTGGTAGAGGAAACTGATGGGCAAGAGAGAGCTTGGGTTTTTTAGAGAAAATATTTTTCCCGTACCTGAAAGATGAGATGGGAGGCGGTAGAGGAGGGAGCTGAAGAGTAATTGATAGCCTTACGCAGAAGGGCTTAGACCAGGGGTTAGTGCGTTCTTTCCCAGAAAAGAACAAGGTAGTAACTGATTTAGCCTTTTCCGGTCATCTGGTCACCATGGTGACTTCTCAAGGTGGCTTTTTTTTTTTTTTTTTAAGATTTTATTTATCGGGCGCCTGCCTTCAGCTTAGGTCATGATCCCAGAGACCTGGGATCAAGTCCCACATCGGGCTCCCTGCCTGGCGGGAAGCCTGCTTTAAAAAAAAAAAAAAAAGATTTTATTTATTTATCTGACAGAAACACAGCTAGAGAGGGAACACAAGCAGGGGGAGTGAGAGAGGGAGAAGCACGCTTCTGAGCCGATGGCAGTTGCCTAACCAACTGAGCCACCCAGGTGCCCCTCAAGGTGGCTTTTTTAGCACAAAGACAGATAACATGTAAATGAATGATGTGTACATGTTCCAATAGTACCTTAGGAACACTGATTGATTTAATTTTTAAATCCAAGGTCTTCAGTTTTTAAGCAGTTTTAGGTCTACAAAAAAATTGAGCTGAAAATCCAGAGAATACCCAGGCACCACCTCCACCCCACCCACCATACTTTTTCCCCTATTAACCTTTTGTGTTAGTGTGGTACATTTGTTGCTAATGATGAGCCAATATTGATACATTGTTATCAACTGAAGTCCATTGTTTATATTAAGGTTCACTTTTGGTGTTTCACATTCCAGCACGTTCCATGGGTTTTAACTAATATATAATGATAGGTATCTGTTATTATAGTATCCTCTAGAATGTTTTTGTATAGAAAGTTTCACTGCTCTAAGGTCCACCAGATTCTGTTTATCCCTCCTTGCCTTCCCTGAGCTGTTAGCAACCCCTGATCCTTTTAATGCCTCCAAAGCTTTGCCTTTTCCACAATGTCATACAGGTGGGAACCTACAGCATGTAGCCTTTTCAAATGGGCTTCTTTCACTTGATATTATGCATAAGATTCATGACTTCATAGCTCATTTTTTTTTTTTGGCACTGAACAATATTCCATTGTGTGGCTAGACCACAGTTTATTTATCTGTTCACCTATTGAGGGACATCTTGGTTGCTGCTAAGTCTTGGCAATTATGACTTGGCAATAAGCATTCATGTACAGGTTTTCGGGGAGCGCAGGGGCAGAGAGAGAAGGAGAGACACAATCCCAAGCAGGCTCCACGCCCAGTGCAAAGCCAGATGTGGATCTCACAACCCTCAGATCATGACCTGGGCTGGAACCTAGAGTCAGACACTTAACCCACTGAGCCACCCAGGCACCCATTGTGTGTAGATTTTTATGTGGACATGTTTCAGCTCATTTGGTTAAACACCAAAGAGCACAACTGGCTGGATCATAAGGTAAAAGTATATTTAGTTTTGTAAGAAACCACCAAACTGTCTTCCAAAGTGGCTGCACAATTTTGCATTCCCCCTGCTCGTCCTCACTAGCATTTCACATTTTCAGTGTTTAGGATGTGAGGCACTCTGTTAGGTGTGTACTGGTGTCGCACTGTTGTTTGCATTTACAATTCCCTCATAGTGTATGAT
This sequence comes from Spilogale gracilis, assembly GCA_004023965.1. Classification (NCBI taxonomy): domain Eukaryota; kingdom Metazoa; phylum Chordata; class Mammalia; order Carnivora; family Mephitidae; genus Spilogale; species Spilogale gracilis. The sequence continues at coordinate 78,020 of PITA01006419.1, read as the reverse complement.
GTCAAACATCTTTCTGTATATTTGATGTTTATTTGCCATCTGTATACCTTTTTTAGTGAGGTATGTCTGTTAAGATCTTTTGCCCATTTTTAAATTCAATTGTTGAAGTTCTAAGAGTTTTTTGGATATTTGGAACAAAGTTCATGTCCTTTTCACATGTCACATGCTTTTGAATTTTTTCAACAATTTAAAAAAGTAAAAATCAGAAAAAGAAAATTATCATGCTATGAAGGGACTGCATGAGACATGAAGAGTCGAGGCAACTCACAGCACAGGTGGGACACCGGAAACCGAGATGCAGCTTCTGATCTGCCGTGGGGAGGAAGTATGCTCTGGGCTGTTTCTCCAGGTGAATTCATTTGCATTGACCAGCCAGTGAGAGATTAGAAAATAAATAACAAGGAGGCTGCAGGCCACTTAATGTTCATTTGCAATCCGCATCAAAGGCACGGGGAAATCAGACAGAATGTCAAGATTGCATTGCTTTCATTAACTACTTTTCTAGCGATGGGTAAATGGTGTCTTTACCCAACTATTTCCACAGTGTGATGTTGAGTGTTGCCCCAATTCGCATGTTCCCCAAACCTGGTTGTCATGTTTTTCCAGAAGTTCTGTGAGTTACCCAAGACTCATTCATTAAATTTCCTTTCCTTGTTAGGTCATCCAGCCTTCATTTCTTTGCTTACATGTAAGAACACTGACTGATGTAAGTTTCTGGAAAACAACAGTCTAAAAGTCTTCAGACTCCTATTTGGATAATTATAAAGTGACATGTTAGTTCGTGTGCAGTCTTTATGTCATCAAGAAAGGAAGACCATGAGACAGTGAGCAGTGGGTGACTGCGTCAGTGAGTGAGATACTCACCCAGTCAAAGTTACAACTATGTGGAGAGCCCAGGCTGGCTAGGCACTCTTCGACTAACCCTGATCCAGCCATGCCTGAAGGGAGCTCTGCTCCATGGCTATTGCTTACAACTTGTCACTGCACAGGGCAGTAGCCATCTCAACTCTAGATGACCAACAACAAAAATTCTCTGCTGTAAGCTGGAGAAAAGCATAAACAAATTTCTAACACCCACACTGGGAAAACCTATGTGCCTTTTCCACTTTGAAATATTCTATTTTGCACTCCTTTTAATGATGGCTGTTGGTGAGGCTTAATAAAGCAGGTCTATGGCTGGTCCTTCTGGCCCAAATCTTAGCTTGCTGCCCCAGCTCTGCCTGCTTCTAGATTTGGATTCCAGGATAGAATTCAGTGCCCCATTTCTTGCAGAGTGGGTCTTACCTACTTTTATCCTTCTCCTTTCCTTTCTCCCAACTCCCTGACACCCTTGCCCTCTGAACTGAGTCCAGCATTCCAGATTTGCAATAGGTCTTCCATCTACAACCCCAGGCTCTCAGAGACCCTAACTTCCCATCCCCATCTCAGTAGTCCCTTGCCCTTCCCCATTTTCCTACCACCTACCACAGCATGCACTTGCTCTTCTGTCTTGGTCAGGAGTACAAGCTGTTAGCCTTTCATACAAAGCACAAATTCCAGAAGCACTCATGATTTAAGACTGATCCTGATGAAGGCTGGTCTTTATTCATGGCTAAAGTGGCGCCACCCAGTGGCAATGGTATAAACAGGGGCCAGGATTCAGGCCAGCTTTGAAATTCAGTGGCTGGAAACGGATGTAATCTCATTTCCAATTGCATACATTTTTGTCTGGACTGTGTCTTGAGTTGACCAGGGGAGTCATCCAGGCATTCAATAACAGTTCAATGTGTAGCTACTCTCCCAGGAACTGTGATTGTCCCTCCAAGAGTGAGCAAAACACAGTTTCTGGTCTCTAGGGAGAGAGAAAATTAGAAGTGGGGGAGAGACGATGGAGAGTAGGCAGGGAGGCCGTCCCGGAGGAGGTGGCATCTAAACTAACACAAGAATAATGAGGAAGAGTTGGCAAGGAAAGGAACCCTTTTCAGACAGAGGAAACATGTGCAAAATACCCAGAGAACAAGGGAGTGTTCTGGATGGCATTTAGGAAATTGCAAGTAGTTCAAGACATGGGAACCCAGACACTGAGTGAGGGCAACTGGCCAAAGATGAGTCTGAAAAGCTCATGACAATAAGGCTAACACACACACACACAGAGTCTTTACTTGGGTCTGGAAGACTCCTGTGTTTTACATATGCTAATTCAGCCCATCCTCACCACAGTTTCCTAAGGTAGACGCTATGGTCATTTCCATTTTACAGATAAGTCTGAGGCGGGGAGAAGCTAAGGAACTTGCTCAGGTCATAGAAGCAGGAAGAGGTAGAGCTGGGGTGTGAACCTGGACCTGGAGCCAAGCCAATGCAGGTTTTCACCTTCAGAGCAACTGAAGACCTCCAGGGGAAGAGAGGGGTTCAGTCAAGGGTGCTTTAGAAAGGTCACAGGATGCCAGCGTGTTCTGGATGTTTGGGAGTCTACACTCGAGAGAGATAGCAACACACATCAGCCAGTCCAGGAAGCAAGAGGGCAACAGCAGGGATGGAATTAAGGTCAGTTGCCAGGTTTCCGAGAACTGAGTAAGGAGCTGGCAGGATGTCAGTCAGGCTGCAGGAGAAAAGGGCATGGGGACTGCACCTGGCCGCGACTGCCCAGTGCCTGACACTCATGTGTCATTTCAGACAGTCCTCTTATCTTTTCAGACTTACCTGCACTCACCTGAGATACTCACCCAACCAGAACCTACTGTCTTATGTATACCCAGACACATTCACAAAAGAACTGAGGAGCGTTAGAATAAATAAGCCTATAATAATGTTAAGGTAAAACATGAATAAGAATAAACAGTAAGATCAGGAAAAAAAAAACATAAATAAGAGCAGAAATAAAGCTGGGGGTAGGAGGGAAGAGGAAACGTAAATATTCAAGCTCTAAGATTTTCCTAACTGCTGCTGTCATTAAGTTCAAGTGTGAGGCTAAGCGTCCCAACAAGGAGAGAGACAACATAATTTACATGGTTGCTATTGATAGAAAAGAAGAAATGCACACATCAGTAAAGAAAACGTTTGTGTCGTTGGCTGGCAAAGCCTCTGGCACGTGTTTCCAAACTGGACTGCTCTCTAGTCCTTTGATAGACCCTCCATTTTCCCAGCGCTAAATCGAGGTTCAGGTCAGGGCACCCTCCCACCTTCTAAGTGCATAGGTAATAGTCAAAATCCTGCCCAAATGTCAAAGCCCAGCCTCAAGAGTTGGACACCTATGAAGATGTCTCTTTCCTCCCTGGTCAGTTGTTCTCCTCTCATTCATTTCGCTGCCTTGTCTACATGAAATCCGTAGCACCCATCATATTCTACTAGATGTCTAGGTCCTACCTTACTGAGGCACTATTGCCTCTTGGTTAGAGTGACAGGCCTGGAGTCAACCTACCTGGGTTCCACATTTGCCCCCCACCAGCTGCCTGACCATCAGCAATCACTCACTCTCCCTACACCCCAGTTTTCTTATCTGTAAAGTGGGAATCATAAAGTGTTCTCTTAGCCTGGCTCCTGGCATGTGGTGAAACCATCAGCATCTTCATAATCATCGTCTCCCCTAGGGCTGAACTGTCCACTGAAGTAGCCACCAGCCACAGGTGGCTCCTTAAACTGGTATCAGTTATAATTAGAGTGTAAAAGTCAGGGGGGCCCTGAGTGGCTCAATCAGTTAAGCATCAGACTCTTTATTTTGGCTCAGGTCGTGATCTCAGTGTCATGAATAAACAACCCAATTCAGTCTCCGTGCTCAGCACGGTGTCTGCCTGAGATTTTCTCTCTCCATCCCCCTCTGCCCCTCCCCCCACTCTTGTCTTGCTTGATCAAAAAAATAAATAAATAAAATCTTTTTAAAAAAATCAATAAAGTGTAAAAGTCAGTTCCTCGGCAACACCAGTCTACCTCATGGGGCTAGTGGGTCCCAATTAGGACAAAACAGATATAGAACATTTCCATTATCACAAAAGTTCTAGTGGAAAGTACAGGTCTAGTGCAAAGATTGGTATATTTTTTCTTAAAAGGGTCAGACGGTGATTAGTTCAGGCTTTGCAGCCATATGGTCTCTGTTGTAACTACTCAAGCTCATGGGCATACCATGAAAGCAGCTATAGACAATGTATAAATGAATGGGCCTGGCTGTGTTCCAGAAAACTTTAGAGACACTTAAAACTGGATCTTGATGATTTTTGTATTTCACAAGACAACTGAGTTTTTTCAACTGAAACATGTTAAAATCATCCTTAGCTTGTGAGCTGTAGAAAAACAATAGGTGGACCATAGTTTGATCTCTGCTCTTGAGTATAAGCTCCTTCTAGACAAAACTCCCATCTCGTTCCTAGCTTCATATTCTGAAATACCCAGAACCTATGATTTGTTATATTACATGCAAAGGGGAATTAAGGTTGAAGATGGAATTGGGTTGTTAATCAGATGACTTTAGGATAGAGAGATTACCCTAGATTATCTGGGTGGTCCCAATGTTATCACAAGGGTCCTTAAATATGAAAGAGGGAAGCAGAAGAGCCTGTGTCAGAGTGATGTGATGGGGCAAAGACTCCCTTGGCCATGGCTGACTTTGAAGGGGGAAAGAGTCAAGGAATGTGTGGCCTCTAGGACAATATAAAATGCAAGAAAGCAAGTTCTTCCCTGGAGCCTTCAGAAAAAGAATGCATCCCTAACCAGCACTTTGATTTCAGGCTAGTGAGACCCATTGAAGACTTCTGACCTCTGGAGCTCCAGATAATGAATTTTTGTTGCTTCAAGACACTAAGTTTGTGGCAATTTGTTACGAACAATAGGAAACCAACACACAAACTAACAGAAAAGATAGACAGGGAACAAATGTGATGAGTAGAGAAGCACAGGAGAAGTAGGCACAATGGACAACATTAGCACAAGTGGTCCAGGCTTATGGGAGAGGTCCAGCATGTAAGTGGAATCCTGCGGCTTTGTCCTTCTGAAACTGGCTTATTTCACTTCGCACATAAAATTCCACTGATACCAGGTCTCTAACGTAGTCAAACTCAGAGAAGCAGAGAATAGAGTGGTGGTGGCCAGGGTCTAGAGGAGGCGGAAATGAGATGCTGCTCAATGAGTATAAAGTTTCTATTCTGAAAGATGAACGACTTCTAGACATCTGGTGTACAACATCGTGTCTGGAGTTAATGTAGTATTGTGCCCTTAAAAAGATCTATCGAGAAGGTAAATGTCATGTTAAGTATTTTTACCACACATTCACATACATGCAAAGGGACCCAAAGACACTTTCGGAGGTGATGGCTTTGTTTCCTACCTCGATTGTGGTGAGAGCATTACAGGTGTGTGCCTATGTCCAAATTCATCAAATTGCATATATTAAGCAGGTGTGGTTTTGTGGAGGGTTTTGGGGTATCAATTATGTTTTAATAAAACTCTAAAAAAAAAAAAAAAGGAAAAAGAGCCCAGGCATAGACAAAGGCACAGAGGGTGAAGACCATGGTGAGTTGAGGAACCTATAGGGAGTCTGAGATTATAGCAGAGCATAGTAGGAGGGGATGGGTATGAGAGGAAAGGTAGGCAGATCTGGGAGACCCTTAGCCCCACTGAGAAGACTCTTTGTCTACTGTAGTTACTGGTATCTATTACCACCTAAAAAATTACCCAACATTTAAAGCAACAATTGTTTTACTATATCTCATGAGTTTATGGATCAGGAATTCTGACAGAACTGAATTGGGTGATTCCTCTACTGAGGTCTTGGGGTGGTATTATACTGGAGGATGGGCTGGTCTGAAGGGTTCAAATGGTTTTTCCCTCATGTGTCTGCTGCTGTGGTGGGGAGCATTAAGTGAATGGGTCCCCCTGGAGCTGTTGGTGACACTTACAGTATGGAAGTCTCAAGATGTCTTCCATGATGGCCCAGAACTCCCAGAGAGTCTCAAGACCACCAAGCAAAACCTGCATCGCTTTTCGTGACCTAACCTTGAAGTCCCAGAACATTATTCCTGACACATTCTCTTGGTCGCACAAATGACTTCATCCAGCCCAGATCCAAAGGGAAGGGCATTGAACCCAAATTCTCAGTGAAGGACCATCTTGAATCTGTCATACTAGAAATGAGGGGGGCAGTAAAGGGCTTTTGGGGGGGGCAGGGGATTATGTGGATTCTTTCAACATTATTCATGTGGAAAAATACAAAAAGAATTAAAATCATCCACAATCCCACCATCCAGAAACTAACACAACATGTGAAGAATCCTCTGTCACTTCAATCTCTTCGGATTCTCCATATATTTTTGTACTTTTCCACTGAAAGATGTTAAATAGGAAATGGACATTATTAATTTGCTTGTTGAAACATGACTTTGGCATCGGTGCAGAAAATAGCTTGGCAGGGAGACCAATTAGAAGCTATCACTCTAAGGGGGACAGTGGCCCCTGCAGGGCCTGGGGGGGAGAGAAGGGAGGGGTTCTGCCATTCCAGGAGTTTCCTCCCCATTTCATCTTTTTTTTTTTAAAGATTTTATTTATTTGACAGAAAGAAACACAGCGAGAGAGGGAACACAAGCAGGGCGAGTGAGAGAGGGAGAAGCAGGCCTCCTGCCAAGCAGGGAGCCCGATGTGGGACTCGATCCTGGGTCTCTGAGATCTTGACCTGAGCTGAAGGCAGTCGCTTAACCAACTGAGCCACCCAGGCGCCCCATCTTTTTTTTTTTTTTTTTTTTTGAAACGGGTCATTCAACTTCAACCAATATTATATAAAGTGTTTCACAAATATAACTTCAGAACAAGCCCAGTCCCAAACAGGCTGGAAAAAGGGCCATCTGAAAATATACCTCTTGCTCTCACCATACCTATCCAGTGGGCAGCCTGAAATCTGGTTCCATATTGTCTTCACAGCAGTCTCAGGTTTAAAGAGTGACCTCTTTATAGAACATCGTGGCACAGGGAAAGAAATGTTGGAGAAGGGAGAAGCGCATGTTAGACTTTAAAGATTCTGCAAAGGAGGGACACATCTCAGTCCTTCTTGCATTTCTCCGTCAAGGCAGATAAGAGGACAGTGAAGTTGTCCGTGGCACAGAGAAGACTGGCGGTGGCCTCCAAGCCCCTGCAGTGTGGCTGCTGTCAGCCTGTCATCTGAGCCCTTGACCATGCCCTTCGCCAGTCACAGTGACATCCCGGATGGCGGGCAAACAAGTCCAACCCGCCACCTCTGGGGCTCTTCTCTCCCGGTGAAACACTGACTCCCCCAGACAGCCTCGGGGTTGGCGGTCCCACCTCCTTCTCGTCTGTGCCCAAATGCCACCTGACCCCCCATATTCTACTTACTCCATATTTATCACTATATTATATGTATCTTACTCTTTGCTTATTCTCTATCTCTCTATTCTCACTCTCTCTCTCACACACACACACGCACACACACGCACACACACGCACACACACACAGAAAAATGTAAGCTTCAGGGGGCCTGGTTGGTGCAATCAGTAAAGCATGCAGCTCCTGATGTTGGGGTTGTGAGTTCAAGCCCCACATGTGGTGTGGAATTTACCTAAAAAACAAAAAAATTAAAAAAAAAAAAAGAAATACAAGCTTAATGAGAGCAAAGCTTTTGCTCTGATCACTATACGGCCTTCAATACCTACAACAGGATCTGGTATATAAAAGGTGCTAAAAAAATATATTTCAATGATGCAATGATGGATGAAAGAATACTAGAAAGAGTATTGGCACAGAGAAAGTCAGAGAATGCTGACTTAAATTATATTCAGAAGCCTCTCACTACAGAACATAGTGTTGGTTTAATAAATATTTTTAAAAGATTTTATTTACTTTTTATTTATTTATTTATTTGTTTGTTTGTTTGTTTGTTTGTTTGTTTAGCAGAGAGAGAAATAGCGAGAGAGGGAATCCAAGCAGAGGAAGTGGGAGAGGGAGAAGCAGGTTTCCGGCTGAGCAAGGAGCTCAGTGAGGGGGCTCGATCCCAGGACTCTAGGATCATGACTGGAGCCGAACGCAGACGCTTAATGACTGAGTCACCCAGGCACCCCTAGTCTAAATAAATATTGACGAACGACTTTGGTGACTCTCATTTGAAAACTCTGGAATGTAAAATGTACGTGGAGGTAAAGTTTATTTCCCAGCAGTGGAGCTGTGGATCATTTTAGTTATTTATGTTTTTCTGACTTTTATTGGTAAGACAATGTTTTGAGTTCCCACCATGTGCCTGGCCCATTCGTGTGTGCATGAACATCTTATGAAATGCATGCATCAGCTCTGGGAGGTAACTGGAATTAGTGTACCCATTAAGAGTTAGGTAACTAAGCTGTATTACATGAAAGACTTCTGCAAAGCATAGGTAGTCAGCAGATTTCAAACTCCAGTTTGATTTTGGAGAAAAAGTACAGCCACATTAACGTTCTTACTTTCTACAGTGAGCTTAATTTACTCTTCTACTAGGAGGAGGGAGGGGAAAAGCTTATTTAAAAGGAAAAAAAGGAGACACCCGGAGGCTCAGCGGGGTAAGCATCTGACTCTTGGTTTCAGCTCAAGTCATGATCTCAGGGTCAGTGGGATAGAGCCCCCCATTGGGCTCCACGTTCAACAAGGAGTCTACTTCTCAACGAGGAGTCTACTTTCTCTTCCTCTATCCTCCCCGACTCGTGCTCACCCCTGCTCTTTCTCTGGAATAAATAAAAACATGTTTTTAAAAATAAAAGGAAAAAGGGAGGAGGTGGAGGAAGCAGAAGGAGAATAAATATCCCCTAATCCAGAGCTCGTGCCTCCTGACACTAGAGCAGACTTCAGCCTGATGATTTTTATAAAATAGTCCCCTGGAAACCCATTAGCTTTCAAGACTTCATAATCATGCAGACATTTAAAAATTCTCTCGGGGTCTTCTGCCTCGTCCAGACGTCAGTCTGACTAATGTGAAATTGATGGCAAAGTTGGCTGGTTCCTGAGAGAATCTTTTCTTCCATTTTGATTAATCAATGGTTCAGTGAATCACTAAATACGTTATGGACCAGAGGACTTGATCATTGAGCTTAAAGTGTGTATGTTTAATATCAATGAAATGAAGTTAATTTTTAAGTAAAGAAAATGCAGCTCTTTTAGGCTTTGCAAGAATAGTTGGAATGTTTCCTCCTTTATTCACACAGTGTCTAAAATCTCTGGCTGCAAAATGAAGTCTGTGTCCCTGTGATTCAGGGATGGTCACCGTTTTACAAACTACAGAAGAGAAGTAGGACAGCCTAGAAGATCTTGTCTGCAGAATAAAAGATCAAAGGGTCAGAACAACAAGTGGACACTTGAAAGGAAATATTTTTAGAAGGCTTAACTCAGGGGAAGTAACAGATGTCTTCTTTTTACTTTGCCTACTGCTCTCCTAATACAACATAATCCAAGCACCCTGAGTAACTCGGAAGTCTAGGATAATATCCTGTGCAGCCAGAGAGGGGTTTGGAGGTCACTCGGCATTAGTCACTCTCTGTGGTGGTGAAGTCAGTCATGGTCTCTGACTCTCCAACTGTGTGGAATTCACATTGCATTCTAGACATTTAAAAAATGTATACATTTAAGATGTCCAAAGTGATGTTTTGATGTAAGTAGACCTTATGGAATGATTACCTCAGTCAAGCTAGTTCATATACCCAGCACCCCACGTAGCTAGTGTACGTGTGGGCAGGCGCATGCATGCGTGTGTGTGTGTGTGTGTTATTGGTTTCCACATGTTTTAGTCATCTTCGTACCACCTGTACTTAGCATATTAAGTGCTTCAGTGATATCATATGAATAAATGAATGAGTGGTTGGTTTGGTGAGCAATTATCAAGATGGAGACTATGAGGAGTTCCTGGGTGGCTCAGTTGTTAAGATGTCTGCCTTCCACTCAGGTCATGTTCCTGGGGTCCTGGGATCGAGCCCCGCATCGGGCTCCCTGCTCAGCTGGAAGCCTGCTTCTCCCTCTCCCTCTGCCCCTGCTTGTGTTCCCTCCTTCTCTGTGTCTCTCTCTGTCAAATAAACAAAATCCTTAAAAAAAAAAAAAAAGATGGAGACTGTGATAAAGAGGAAACATTCTGGCCATCCTCACCTGAAAATTTGGGATCAAATATAATAATGTGCTTAATGTATAGCTAAGTCTTCAAAGAGGAAAAGAAAACCTCAGGAGCCAAAAACATGGCACAAACATAGGCAGGTAAAAAGTACAAACAAAAAGGTACTGAATAACCAGAGCCACGAGGGGTTGAGCAGATGCAGTGACTGCATAAAGAGAGTCACGTTGGGACGCCTGGGTGGCTCAGTTGGGATGCCTTCGGCTCAGGTCATGATCCTGGAGACCCAGGATCGAGTCCCACATCGGGCTCCCTGCTTGGCGGGAAGCCTGCTTCTCCCTCTCTCACTCCTCCTGCTTGTGTTCCCTCTCTGGCTGTGTTTCTCTCTGTCAAATAAATAAAATCTTTAAAAAAAAAAAAAAAGAGAGCCACATTGGACTTGGTGAATGACAGTTTCAGATTGCACTGCCTATATAGACAGAAGAGATGAAGCTTTGGACTCACTTGTGACAGGCAATTGAAACTGAGAACCCCCCCTACATAAAACTGAGGTCTTTGAGGCTCCACTGCCACAGTAACTGATTTTGTCTTATTTCTGTGCTGTGTTCCACATTATGTTATCATGATTTTTTCTTAAAATTAACAAATGTTCGCTTTTGCTCCATGCTGTTGAACCAGTCCTGTCTTTTGTTTTTGGAAGTTACTCAATTCTTTTAAAAAATAGATCAATTTTTTTTAAATCTTAGGGTCTTGGCTATATTTCCTTCACTTTTTAAAAAAATTTGTTTATTTATTTTAGAGAGACAGAAAGAGCACTAGCAGGGGGAGGGGCAGAAAAGAGAGGGAGAAAGAGAATTCCAAGCAGACTCCCTGCAAAGCACAGAGACCGACATGAAGTTCCATCCCAGGACCCCAAAATCATGACCTGAGCCAAAATCAAAAGCCAGCCACTCAACTGACTAAGCCACCCAGGGGCCTCTCCCTTCATTTTGAGTCTCTCTTCAATGTCTGTCCTTATTTCGGCATACACGAAACTCTTTTTCAAATTGCAGTATCATAGGAAGTTCTTGCATATAATTTTCTATTGTGAACTCATCTTCTGGGTAGAGCTATCCGTGAGAGTCCTCTGTGGCTGAGTTACAGTGTATCCCTCCCGAGAGCTAGTTGTTTCTTCTGCTAGGTATCCCAGAGATATCATTACCCTGGGACTTTTAAAAATGTCAGTGTATCAGTTCAAAGGGTCACGGACAACCCAGCTACTGTACGTTTGAGTCCCAAACCCATTTGCAATACAGGCTGGAAATCTCAGTGTCTCCAGAGATTTTCTATTTTACCCAGAACTGAGACAAAGACACGCTTCTCTGTTTCCACAAGCTATTGAATAGTTCTCCACCGGGTGACATAAAGATCATAAAATTGAATAATACTAGGAAATGGAGTCTTATAATGAGTCTTGGTTCTGAAGTGAACAAAATTTACATGATCATTATGAAGTAATGGCAGAAAATGTAAAAGTAAAGATACTACAAAGGAAAAACGATGAACCGGAAGTGGTAGATGGAAGGTTATCTAATATTTTCTGACAGTCTGTGAGATTTATGCATGATGGGAAAAGAAATAAAGGTTTATTACATGACCATTGCTGTTATATACAAAGATGATCAGGGAGGATTTTAATATTACTATATTATCGACGAAGAGTGTTTAAAGATTCCACTATCACACCAAGACAACTGAAGGCATTGCCTAAAATTTGTAAGTGAATAAATAACAAAAAGTATGTTGCTTTGATATATTGAAGAATCCAGAATTTAGGAGAAATTTTGGGAAACAAAAGACTTTGAAAGTAAATACAGATGGTGTGTGAGTTTAGGATGAGGCGATGTAACTTATTTTGTATCATTTGATTTTTGAATGTTGCACATGTATTACTTCGATTAAAACTTTTAAAATAAGCTTCACAAAAAAACAAAACAAAACACTGTAGGGTAATCTCTAAAAGAATAATTACGATGTATAACTTCCAAAACAAAGTAGGTTCAAAGGGGGGGTGAGGTAGACAATCATGAATATTAATCATGAGGGACACCTGGGTGACTCAGTCGGTTGGGCACCTGACTCTTGCTCTCAGCTCAGGTCATGATCTCAAGGTCATGAGGTTGAGCCCCACCTCTAGCTCCATACTCAGTGCAAGTCTGCTTGTCCCTCTCCCTCTGCTCCTCCCCCCACCCCCAATTGCTCACTCTCTCTCCCAAATAAATAAATAAAATCTCTAAAAACTATTAATGAAACAAACAGATGCATAGGCAAACATGGCAGATAAAAAGCACAAAATAAAATGACAATAATTATCCAAAAATGGCCCAAATCATTATCAAGAAGACTCAAGGTTTGAACAATCTAACTTAAAGTCTGATCTAATAGATACTGGAGAGAGCTCTGCACCCAACAGTTATTACTTCGAAATTATTTTTAACCACTACAGAACATTCATGAGAATTGACCAGGCCACATACGCACACACACATTAGGCTGCAAAGGTAGGGCATCAACAAAATCAAGCAACCCAAAAACTCAACAGCACATCACCATGCTCTGGGAAACTTGAAATCAACCTTAAGGACAGTAGCAACAATAACAAAAACTTGACATGTTTAGAAATTTTGAAATATTCCTTTAAAAAATAAATAAATACACACACACACACACACACACACACATTTCCACCATATTGGAAATTAGAAATTAGAAAATATTTAGATGGAGGCAGCAATGAAAAAACTGTTTCGGAATGACTGGGCTGAAGCTAAAGCAAGATTCCCAGGAAATATCTCCTGCTATACATGTTCAGTTGCTTTTGCTTATTTGCTTAATATCATGTTTCTTGGTATGTTATTGACACATGAAAATTTAATTGCTCCCTTTAAGTGCTGTTTAGAAACACAGGGCGCACAGGCCTGACTCCAAGGAAATTCTTGCTATGCTTCAGCAATACATATGCAATTTTCTAAAAGTTTTTGGTAGAACTACATATTAGATTAAGGACATTCCCTTCTATTCTCAGCCAGTTAAGAATTTCTACCATGAATGCTTTTGAAATTTATCAATCGACAAAGAGATCTATTGAGAGGATTGCGTTTTCCTCCTTCATCCATTAATACATTAAAATCACATCACACATAGAAAGTGATTTTGAGTGTTAAACCACCCTTTCATTATAGAATCAAATCCAATTTAGATTTTGGAATTTTTTAAAACCTTTGTTTATGTGTCTTAGTTTCTTTGCTAAGTACATAGGAAAACTCGGGTGTTTTGATTTTGAATGCTGGTGTTCTTTGGTTTTTATCTGATGAGCTGGTTGAGAAGCTGACAGGGGCACCACCTGACATCCCGCTCTGCTGAACATTCATCACGGGACCGGAGGCAGCCCTTCCCGCTTGCTGTCACTCTGTGTGATGGCAGGCAGCAGGAAATCAAGCAGGCCCCTGGGGCACTGCTGTCCAAGTCCCCTAGCGCTCAGCTGGTCCTGTGCACTCACGGATATCCAACGCAGGAAGTACCCTTCTGCTGGCATTCCATTCCACCCTTCGGACACCTCATCTTTTTAAAAACAGCCAACAAATGACAGCTGACTCTCTACCTTTCCAAAAACTTAGGGGAGAAAATTTTAAAAAAGGCAGAGCGGCTCCGACTTCATGCTCTAAGTCTAGACATTTCCCAGGCTTTACATTTTTCAGCTGAATTGAAGAATGCTAAACTGTACCTAGCCATGTATAATATAAAGGGAATATGAAAATGTATTGAACAGCTTTGGAAAGATTGGCAAGAATCAAAACATTACCAATGAGCAACCGAGGGCTGACATGCAGTCCTTTTTTTCTTTTGGTGAGTTCCTCCTCTGTTAACAAGTTTTAAAATCGAATGATGAAGACCTGCCTATGTTTAAATGTGATTCTTGATCTCTGAGGTGTGAATTTCAGTCCCAGGTTGGATGTAGAGATTACTTAAAAATAAAATCTTCAAAATAAATAAATAAAAATAAAAAGTCCAACAGTAGCAAATATACAAATTCAGCGTAAGCTCCCTCCTACCACATTTCCCCAATTTCAAAGGCTTTGGGAGTGGGAAATCACCCTTTCCTCTTCCTGTCCATCGTTCCAGAAATTGACAAGGCATTTGCAAGAGAAATCAGTTGATTCATACATTGACAGATCAGTAGCCAAATGAACGGCTCTCTCTCTTCATACTAAACAATTCTGTGTAAGTCTGAATTTAAGTTTTTTTTTTTAAAGTAGGTTTTTGTTTTGTTTTGTTTTTTGTTTTTTACAGTAATCTCTACACCCAATATGGGGCTTGAACTCACAACCTCAAGATCAAGATTCACGAACTCTTCCAACTGAGCCTGCCAGGTAACTCTGAATTTAAGTTTAAGTGTAAATTTGTACCTGACGTTTTGAATGTTTCCTCTGACATCTCCTGTAACTTATGCAAGTCAGAAAGAAACATGAAACTTGCATCCACAGAACAATCCTTCTCAAAATTAAAAATTATTTACAATCTGGCATTTGCCATGCATGACTGACATCACTTTCATTTGCATCAATTAAAAATGAAATTGTCAAAACTATAAATTTTGGTGACTTCATGAATGAGTTTGCATAAAAATGAGCCAGAAAAACTGAATGATGACTCAAGAACATAAACAAATTACTATTTATTGTGTTATTTAAAATTTTGGCATCAAAACGTTATGTTTTGCAATTTGTAAGTTTCTGTTAATACTCGAGTATCTTTATTACTCTTATTTTATAAGTAATACCATATTTTTAGTTATAAAATATAATTCATATATATATGAATGATGATAAATATATATATATATAAATGATTATCACTTATTATTATTACTTTTTCCTGCTTTTTGTAACAAGGGACCGTGAGTTTCTGTTTTGCACTGGGCCATGTAAAACCTGTAGTCGGCCCCTGTTGGAAGGTTTGTTGCACTGTAAGTCTCAGGGACCCATCCCAGTGTGCCTGAGCAGAGAGAGCGGGGAGGTTGTCGAGTTTGGCCTGTGCCCCCTCCAATGTGAGAGGGAAAGATGTGAAGATGGAGCCTAGTGCCCATTCCCACCAGCAGGGTGAGGGGAGAGAGGGTAGCAGTGGGGAAGGCTCTACCCCAGTCATGACAAGGTAAGGATTTATGAGCTCCCCAAGTAACAGAGGCTGGAGGAATTCTCAAGGCTGGAGCCACCTTGAAGGGCCCCACCTGCCACCTGCCAGGGTGACAGAACAGAGTCTATGGGTGGGCACTGGGGAAAGGAGCTTAGGAAGAGAGCCACAGAGGTCTGCCGAAGAGTGCATGCCCCCAGTCAGGGGCGAGGCAACACAGAGGGTCCCATGAGAGCCCTCTGAATAACCACATCTGGAGCCCAGGGGAGAGAGGGACTTTAGGAGATATCTAGAGAGCTGCCCTAATAGGAAAGTGTTAGGCAAGAAAGAAGTATTGGGATGTCACTGATGAAGACTTCACTTCTCTCTTGATAATCCCCTCTTCTCACTGGAAGGACTTGAAAAGTTAGGGAATCTGTCCACACTACCCTTCAAGGTGGTGTGATTACAGAAAAATAAACTATCTTCTGTTCATCTCTCCATTGAGTTCATGGAAGAAACCAGTTACATGTATGCCTTAATGCACACATTTTTAAAATAGAAATAGACCTGGTGCTATCCTATATTTTCATATGACAACATATCTTAGAACTGGTTTTGGTACCAAAATGGCTGCCTTACTCTTTTTGATGACTGTCTAGTATTCTTTCTATAAATGTACCACAATTAATATAAACTGTCCTCTATTGGTGAATATTTCATTGTCCCTCCATCTTTTGCTGTGTAAATGTGTTCCTTTCATATCCCCAAAACACAACACTAACTTCTTTAGCTGTACATCATTGAAAGAAAAAACCCCACATTTGTTTGAGTCCTCGTTTCATTTGTACAAAATATCAAGGTTAATTTGTACAGTGAATTCTTCATTGTTTCTGGGTTTTTACCCCCATGTCATGCTAATCTTGCATTTGATGGTAAAAGAGAGTTGAGTATGGCCATCGCTTCTCTGTCACTTATTAGCCTGGTGACCTTAAATAAATCGTTTAAGTTTCCTGAGCTTCCATTTCTTTCCCTTTGAAATGTGGTTAATAATTCCTACATGAAAGTGTTATTATAAAGAATAGAGATGGGACACTTGGGTAGCTTAGTCCGTTCAGCGTCTGCCTTCGGCTCAGTTTATGACCTCAAGGTCCTGGGATCGAGTCCTGCATTGGGTTCCTTGCTCAGCAGGGTGCCTGCTGCTCCCTCTGCCTGCTGTTATCCCTGCTTGTGCTCACTGTCTTGATCTCTCTCTCTCTCTCTGACAAATAAATAAATAAAATATTTTTTAAAAATAAAAATAAAGAATAGACATGATCTTTGGAAAATATGGAGTCTATGGTATGTGCTCAGTAAAGACATGCATTTTCATTAGTGTTGTTCTTGTTTGTGTGGGGACGTGTCTTGAGTGTAACAAATTATTGACTTTGGTTTGCTTTTCCATCACTCATCACTAACTATGCCTCTTGGCCTCCTTTGGCAGTGATGCAGAATATAAACATTTTAATAGTAACCTAAGCAAAGGAATTTGAAGAGAGAGATACAGTGTTTAAAAGTCATGTGGTTTGGGCACCTGGGTGGCTCAGTGGGTTAAAGCCTCTGCCTTCGGCTCAGGTCATGATCTCAGGGTCCTGGGATCGAGCCCGCCTCGGGCTCTCTGCTCGGCGAGGAGCCTGCTTCCTCCTCTCTCTCTGCCTGCCTCTCTGCTTCCTTGTGATCTCTCTCTCTCTCTCTGTCAAATAAATAAATAAAATCTTTAAAAAAAAAGTCATGTGGTTCAAAGGTAAAGAAAAGTATTCTTCTCCATTGATACTAATCACATTCTCATATTGTGCTTCAAAAATATCTTTTAAGTAACACTAAGATAATAATTGCCTTATTTCACTCCTATTCTCTCACAAGCGCACAAAGCCTTTATGATAGTGTGAGTGTGGAAGAAGATATGAGAATCCAACTATCTTCTATTAAGCCAGACATCAAAATGTATTTTTTAATGTAAAACAATGCCTCTTTTCTCCCTGTTAATTTTTTGAAACAGAAAAAGAAATATGGTATTGAGGTTAACATGTAATGAGTTTATTATTTTTAATGAATTAATAAATATTTTGAACTCGTCTCAGTTGTCATTTCTATCACGCTAAATAACGGTAGATATGACTCACATGAACAATAGCTCTTTGGTGTTTTCAACAATTTTTAAGGGTATAAAGGGGTTAAAATTTTTTGAGAGCCACTAATATAGTTAATTGACATTTGGTCATAATACTAGTTACCTTTGGGCAACATCATTGTTAAAGAGAGCCAAGAAAATGACACTTATGAAGAGTTAATGGAAAGATAATTTTCATATGATATTTCAATATTTCATTCTCTAAGTCACTCAGTTGGCAAATATTCCATGAGCACCCACTATGTGGTCAAGCATTGCTCTAGACGCTGAGAGAAGACACACAAGACCCTGCAGTCACAGAGCTTACCTTCTAGATAAAGGAGATAGACAGTAAATATGGAAACAAATAAACAAGCAAGATAATTTCAGTTTCTGAGAACTGTTTTGAAGTAAATACACAGGTTAATGTGACCAGAATCTCTGGGAATGGGGAGCCTGAATGGGTCAGTTGGTTAAGCATCTGACTCTTGATTTTGTCTCTGGTCATGATCTCGGGGTCAAGAGATCAAACTCTGTGTCGTGCTCTAAGCTCAGTGCAAAGTCTGCATGAGATTCTCTCTCTCCCTCTCTGTCTGCCCCTCTCCACCTGAATTAGGCTCTCTATATAATTAATTAAATCTTTAAAAAAAAGAATCCCTGGGAATAGAAGGAATAGGTCTATGAAGTCATGGGAAATTGCATGCCTGGATCAGGAGGACCTAAGAATCTATACTATGTTCATGGATTGGGAGCAATGAAGCTTAGCCTACCCCACAGAGTCAAAGCACACAATAGTGCAAAATAAGAGATTCCTGTCCTTGGTATGGTATAAATCTCTTTTTAAAAACCAACTCTCCCACCATTCCCGGGGAGTTGCTGAGACAGGATTCTTCCAAGAGCTCAGGAGAAAGAGATCCTATCAGGAATTCCAGTGGAAGTTAGTGTTGATGTGCTCTGGGATGAAAGACATAGGCAGGCAGAGCATTTCAGAGAGTGAGGTCAGACAAAGGTCATCTGTACATAGAGGCTGACTTCAACCTCCACATATGAGAACAGATGCCTGTGGAGAAAGTGGAGAAAGATGAGCTGAGGGCTTAGGAAATAGCTACCTCAAATATTTTAATATATGTCTCATCTACTTGATATCTTTCCTAAAGGCTCTTCAACAGCCTCTGGAGCCAAACTTCTGTAAAAAATTAGAAACTCACCAAAGGACATTTCTGACCACAGAGAAAAGATGGAAAGTGCGGAGTCCTACCCACTTCAGATACGCAGCAGTGAAAATTCTCAGTCTTGTTTTGAGAAAACACACCAGCTTTCTATTCTTCATGCATATTTGCAATCCATAAGCAAAACAGGAGATCGTGTAGATGGTAGATACCAAAATAAACTGGTGCATTCAGCTTTAGTCAATGAGCATTTGCCAGTTCAGGTTTCCATTTATAACAGAGGTTCTCACTCATTAGCAATGTGGGACATAGATCTGCTGCTGCCAGCTCAGCGCACACACTCCAGCCTCTCTTCTGGTAGCATTCCTAAAATTAAAGGAATACTCCAAACATCAAACCAGGACATTTTACTCCCATTCTTCACCAACTGACACATTTTTCATTACATCTGACCTCCTCTCGTGTCTTCAGTGACTATGTCTTCACCAGTGAACCCAGATCTCTCTCTCCCTCTCTCTCAATCCCATACAGCTACCCCACACCCAGATATACCCATATACCTACCCTATTCCAGATATACCCAGTACGCCTCTCAGACAGTCCCTCTTTGATGTCACACAGGATCTTCACAGTTAAAGGAAGGACTTCATCCTTCGTGTTGTTAGTTATGTGGTCATCACCTCTTTTCACCCTAACAAGAAACCCACATCATGGAGTGCCCCAGCTGAATTGAAGTGGTGGCTATAATCATGTCCAGGCCCTGCTGAAGACCATGTTGCCGCATCAACAGGTTTTACCTAGGAGAATAAAATAAGAACAGAAAGAACAGGCCAGAAGAGGCAGCCCAGGGTCTGCTTCAGATATTGCCCATTGACTCAGCCCCGTGAACTCACGTTTCAACTTTATATGTTGAAGCTGAATGAGTGTCTATAGGATACAAGGCCTTGTTGACCAACTCTCAGAGCATGACCCAGGATGGGTGTGGGAGCCTTGAAAATACAGCATGGCTTTGGCTCATTGCGAGTGCTGGGGGTCTCAGGACTATATGGGTGCCCCAAGAGTTTGCAACTTTGCAGACATGGCCTAAAAACTCCATGTTTTTCACACCCACAGGGATGGCTATACTAATGGCAAAAAATGAAAACAGAAACTAACAAATGTTGGCAAGGACATGGAGTGATTGGAGTCCTTGTTCGTTGCTATGGGAACGTAACACGGTTCAGCCTCTGTGGAAAATAGATTTTCAATGTCTCAAAAAGTTAGAGGTGCCTGAGTGGTTTAGTCATTTAAGCATCTGCCTTCAGCTCAGATCATAATCTCGGGGTACTGGGATCGAGCCCTGCATTGGGCTCCCTGCTCAGTGGGGAACCTGCTTCTCCTTCTTCCTCTGCTGTTCCCCCTGCTGGTGCTGTCTTATTTGCTTGTCCTCTCTCTCAAATAAATTTTTCAAAAAATATTTAAAAAAAAAGTCAAACATGGAATTACCATATAATCCAGCAATTCCGCTCTGAGATATAGGTATATACCCAAGACAACTGGAAACAGGTACTAAAAACTCCTCACAACAGCCAAGAGGTAGCAATAACTCAAATGCCCGTCAGCTGACAAATGGACCAATAAGGTGTGGGATAAACACTTAATGGAATATTATTCAGCCACAAAAAATGAACTACTGATAACACAGGGTATAACATCCATGTAAGATGAGCCTTGAAAGCATTATGCTACATAAAAGAAGCTAGACACTGAAGGTTACATATAGTATCATCTGATGTAAAGGAAATAGTCAGAACATTTAAAAAATATTTGACAATATAGTCCTTGGCACTTTCATTGATCACACATGGTACACAAGACATTTCAGGCAGGGTGTAAGATCTCAGCTTTAGAGTTATCGAGTGTTAGCGCAGTAAATAAGTATTTTGTCTGATTTTCCTTTTTTTTTTGCCAGTTTTTACTTTTTAGATTTTTATTTATTCTCTTTTATTTTTAATTTTTATTACTATTTTTAAAGATTTTATTTATTTATTTGACACAGAGAGAGATCACAAACAGGCAGGGAGGCAGGCAGAGAAAGAGGGGGAAGCAGGCTCCCCGCTGAGCAGAGAGCCCGATGTGGAACTCAATCCCAGGGCCCTGGGATCATGACCTGAGCTGAAGGCAGAGGCCCAACCCTCTGAGCCACCTAGGCACCCCTATTTTTTATTTTTATTAACATATATTGTATTGTTTGTTTCAAGGGTACAGGTATGCAATTCATGAGTCTTTTCCTTTTTAAAAAAAAATTTTTATTTAATTGACAGAGAGAGATAGAGTGAACACAAGCAGGGGGAATGGCAGGCAGAGGGAGAGGGAGAAGCAGGCTGCCCACTGAGAAGAGAGCCTGATATGGGGCTATATCCGAGGACCCTGGAATCATGACCTGAACAGATGCTTAACTAACTGAGCCACCCAGGTGCTCCTTGTCTGACTTGTCTTAAACTTTGTTCTCCAAAATACTGGGGGCACATAAAGCTACAGGTAAAGACTACCAAGTTCTCATAGTTGATGCTAATTTTCTTAACTTGGTGCAGCAAGGGAAAGCATAAACCGGATGAACCATGGGGTGTCTCGGTAAGAGGCTCTAGGAAGGGGCTTTTTGTAAGGTTTGGGTTTTCGCTAAGTGGTTCTAAGGTGGGAAGGGTAGGGGAACAGACATCTGGCCAGGGTCGGAGGTGATCACGAAGCGGGGTGATTTAATAATTGGATATCTTACAAATCTTTGTTCAGCAGGTGGGTGGGATGGAGCGAGTGTGCAGAAGGCATTGATAAGAAAGACTTAATCATTTGGAAGGGAAGAGAGTGGGGAGATAGGTGACCCCGGTGGTGGGTATTGAGGAGGGCACATATTTCAAGGAACACTGGGTGTGGTACATAAACAATGACTCTTGAAACACCGAAGAAATAAAATAAAATATTAAAAAGAAAGAAAGAAGGACTTAATCACTCAATGTTAGTTCCTTCGTGGCTGTGGTGCAGCCTTGGGAAAAACAGTTTTCTGCTGGCTTTGCACTGGTCTCATTTATGACTGTTGGGATCGTCACAGTCTGCTTATCAAGGCTGACTTTCGCTTTCTCGGGTCCCACAAGAAGTTTGTGGCTACTCTTAGGAGAATGAGATCTACATAAGCCTGAAAAGTACTTGTTAAACAATGTTAAACCATAAACTGGGCTTCCTGGAGTTTTTAAACATGCTGAAGGGAATCATGAATCTACTAAGATACCTTTCATTTATTTTCGACACAGCTCCCTGAGTGATTCTGTTTAAATATAAGTGAAAATGCCCAGTGGTTTCTCGTCCATCCTCTACATGCTCAAGCATTATCATTCTGATCTCTTTCCCTATTTATCCGCCCCTCCTCTCTCTCTTCCAACCATCCTCACGTCCTCCATGGTCCTCCTGTATAGAATGCTTGTCCCCACATGTTCCCTTTTCTCCTTCAGGTCTTTGTTTAAATGGAACCTTCCAGTGCCGCCTTCTTTGCCCATTCTTCACCAAACCCTCCCCCACACACACACACCTCCAATTGCTTTATTTTTCTTCTTGGAATTCATGGCCACCTGAGTTGCTCTCCATTCTATTTTTCTTGCCTGTGATCTCTCTGCCCATTCAAGCAGGGATTGTTATTAATTTAGTGCATCCCCAGGACCTCAAAGCTGACAGGCACATAACGGGCACTGAATAAAAATGTGTCAAATGAATAGGCCAACCCCTTCCAAACTTCTCCTTCTGCAAGAGAGTGGTGAGTGAGGCCTCTGTACTTTGCATATATAGGTGGTAAAGAGGTTTTGGAAGAACATATGGAAAACCTGAGGCTCTTCTTCCAGGTTTAAGGATTAGCTCTCCGTATCTTCTTATACAAACCAGTCTCTCCTTCAAGATCCATCCAACAGCCTGGAACTGAATATCATGGTCACTAGATGGCACCCTTCACCAAGAATCATGGGATTCTCTGCCCTCTCCTGGGCTCCCTTAAGACCTTTGAAGTCACCTTTCCCCCAGAGGGGAAAAATTCTAAGGGATGGTTACTGTTCTTCACACCAGCTCTCTAGACCAGGAAGAAACCCAGAGTCCTAGCCATCCATGAGCACAAGTTAACCGTTTTACCTGGGAGCAAAAGATGTTTCTAGATATTTCTAGCAGTACCGGGGCCAAAACTAAGCCAAGCTTTGGCCCGCTTTGAAAAGCTCCTGGCTTGGGGCGCCTGGGTGGCTCAGTTGGTTAAGCGACCGCCTACGGCTCAGGTCCTGATCCTGGAGACCAGGGATTGAGCCCCACATCGGGCTCTCGGCGGGAAGCCTGCTTCTCCCTCTCTCATTCCCTCTGCTGTGTTCCCATTCTGGCTGTGTTTCTCTCTATCAAATAAATGAATAAATAAATCTTAAAAAAAAAAGAAAAAGAAAGAAAAGCTCCTGGCTTGATGCCCTGCCCATTGCACTTGGCCTGTGGCCCTCTCCTGGCATCACCCCTCCTCAGCGCCTTCATCCTTGTCTCTCCATCCCTTTGGAGAAGGGAGTAGAGATTAAGATGCCAGTTCTGTTGCAAGCTTTGAGGCACAGGCAGTCTGAGAGGAAGCACGGATTGAGAGGAGACCTGGAAATGTGGTGGGAAGGTGAGTGCAAACCACATCTCCATCACAGAATGCCCCAGGACCTTGAGCGGCTTATCTAACATCTCTCAACCTTGGTTTACACAGTTGGGTGATGGGGATAAAAATCTCCGGGATGGGACATGTAGTAGGCATCAAATGAGAAGATGCATGAGGCTTCAAGCCAGGCTTTCTACAAAGCTTTGCTTTCCATTTCCAGAGGTAACTAATATTTATACTTTCAAACTGAAGTCGGGGAGGATTGGTTGACCTGATGAACACTTCTCTAGAATCCTGGCTGGGCTTAAGATAGCCCAGAGTGAACCAAAGCCCCATAACTGAACCTCTTTACCTTGCCTCAACTAATAGACCATTAGCTCATATGTCTGCAAATGCACACATAGAAAGCTACCGTCTTCAAGAATGTCAGCCCATGAGCAAGTATCTATGGAGAACTTGTGATTTTGCCTTGTCATTTTAGATTATTCTGGAAGCAAAAATAAGACAGATGGTGGAGAGAATGTAGACAAAGACACCAGTCCACTCCTGCATGAAATGCCATTGTTTATTGCTCTTGAGAGGAAATATAAGTCAAGGAATATTAGAAGGTTGTTGGATTTTGCTCCCCATCCTCCCTTTGTTTCAATGATAAAACCAGATATAGGGGTTCTATCTAAGGGGCAAAGACACAGTATAGGGACCGTTCGCTCACTGCAGCCATGCTGTCCTGCCCAGACTGGGCCTGTGATGAGTAACAAAAAAAGCCCAATTGTGCCTGTGTTTAGCTATCCCTCTGGCTAGCTACTTCCTGTTTGCCAGTCTGATGGGATCATCTCCTTTCCCAGAAATCAGCCTATGTTCCAAGCCCTTACTTAGCGTAGGGCTGACTCCTTGAGCCTGGGACACATCCCCCTCGCTCTCCCCACCCCCAAGTCTTACCTATTTTGCATTGTCCCCAGGCCCTTCCTCCTTCATCCTTTCCTCAAAGTACTACCTTATGTTCGTCCATTCTGGTACTACTCTTTTTCAGCTCACGTTCTGTATCAGAAAAGAAAAAGGAGCTTATTTCCTGTGACTTGATTTTATAAAAATAGCACAGGTTTTATACAAAGAAGGGGACAGGAGTGGTATTTGCTCACCTCGTAGTTACTCTAATTATAGACAGCTGGGTGTTGCGGGCAACCATATTGGGTGACATGAGGGTTGAGTCAGACAGGATGTGTCCTTTCCAACTTCCCCTGTCATTGCCCTGTGCAGTCCCTAATCAGCATTTTTAAATTACAACCTGATTGCTGCACAAATAGGAAGGCTTCCCATGAGCTGAATTGTGGCCTGCAATTTTGTATTACCAAGGATACTTAATTCCCAAGCTCAGCTTTATTCTTCTAGATTTTGCTGATTTACTTTTTCCCTAGAAATAATAGCCATTTTATCTGGGAAACGATAGGCACTTAAGCATTTTGATTGGAAGAAAGACAGAAAGCTGAACTCTTGTTTTTCTTGTGGTCAAGTGTTGTAGTCCCTTCTTCCTCCAGATAGCCTCGGCTTCTGTTATTTGGTGCTGAAATTTCTATTCCAACAATGTGGAAGTATTAGGATGGATCAGCCCAACATTTAAATCAGGAGTTTCTTCCCCCACAGAATCTAGAACTAGAACTTAGAAAAAGAAAAATCAGCCTGACATTAAATGAATCCAACACCTCTGAATTTATTCGTAACATTTTCTTTGGATTGATTGATTGATTGATTGATTGATTGATTTTGAGGGCGAAGCCTCTCAAAGAGACTGCTTATGACTTGAAGAGAGGTCACACACTGGACCCCTCCATAAACCACATCCAGTCAGCTAGTATATTTAATTTGGCCCACACCAAATTTTTATTTTAAAATTCTTTAAGAATGTAAAATTCTTCTTTTAAAAATAAGAATAGGTCATTCACATTTAAAATTTTCATGTAAAAATATAGGTTTATGTAAAATAAGTATTAAACTATATTTATGTAAAAATACAGATTTCTGTATTATCTTGGGAATGAAGCAGCCCTGGGATATTATTTGCACAGGGCTAGTGGTGGATGGTGGACCGCTAACTCACTGGGAAACATCCAAGGGGGAATCATTCACAGGAAAGTTGGGGCTGGAAAGATGATCAGTTTTCTCCCATACCTACATCTCTAGGCCTGAACCGTAATTCCAGTGATCATTCAGTTCTGTCAACATGTAATTAATTGCGTCTTCCTGAACACCTGCTGGAACATCCAGTTTCTAAAATCAGCACCATGACCTTCCACCTTCCTAACCTGGGAATCAGATTGGACCCTTCCCTCCTCTTCCCCGCCACACCACCACTCCCCATCAGACACCAGGTTCTGTGGTTTATTCTCCCCAAACTTCACTGAGCAATGCAATAGCTACCAGCCACATAAGTACTTAAAATGTGGCTAGTGTAGGGCGCCTGGGTGGCTCAGTGGGTTAATGCCTCTGCCTTTGGCTCAGGTCATGATCTCAGGGTCCTGAGATCAAGGCCTGCATCAGGCTTTCTGCTCAGTGGGGAGCCTGCTTCCTCCTGTCTCTCTGCCTGCCTCTTTGCCTACTTGTGATCTCTCTCTGTCAAATAAAAAAAAAAAATCTTTAAAAAAATGTGGCTAGTGTAAATGGAGATATGTTCTACTGAAAAGGATGCATACTGGATTTTAAATAATTATGTTAAAAAATAATCTAAACTAACCAATCTATGCTTTTGCATTGATTACTCAAATGAGATTTTTGACACATTGTGTTAAATATATTATTAAAGTTCATTTACTCATTGCCTTTTACCTTTTTTTAATGTGGCTTCTAGAAAATTAAAAATTACAAATGGGGTTCACATCTGTGGCTGACATTTTCTTCCATTTTTTTCTTTCGCTCATTGTCTTCCTATTGGACACCATTGCCTCAAAATATCTTTTCATGTGACATGTTAGTGGTGTTAATTATAGCTACAATGGCAATCATATTACAATATATAAGTATCAGATCAACATGCTATACACCTTAAATTTATACAATGGTATGTATCAAATATATGTCAAATATATTTCAATAGAAAAAAAATTCCTTTTGGGTTTGCCCTAACCTTTCTAGCCTGTATCTCACGTCCCTTCACTCCTAGAATTTCATATTAGTCTAGGCTTTTCCCTCTTCTAATCTATTCTGCACACTCTGGCCAAGTTTATCTGTCTAAAACACTGCTTTTATCATGAAACACTGCTGCTCAAAAATTAACACCAGCTCCCAACTCTACCTAATAAAGTCTAAACTACTGAGAATAACAACTTCCACGGTAATAACCTTACTCCACACTTTACTTATTTTATCTCCGAGCAGCCCGGCACCTAGCCCACCAGACTCCTGGTTTTCTAAATGGCTGAGCTGGGAGTGCTAAGGAGAAGCACCTTTGATCCAAGAGGTAACAAAGATGATGCAGTTCAAGCATCCAAACAGAAAGTATCTTCACTTAGGTTGGTTTATACAACATTTCACAATCAACTGAAGAGCTAAGCAACATCTGTGGATCTATGAGCCGAATGAACTATTTTCACATCCGTTGAGAGAGAGAATAATAGTTTTGCATGAAGAAACTGTTATATTTACGCTTCAGAAAATCCCAACCAGAGATGCAACCGGAGAACCTTATGTGAAGTAGTGCTCTTCACTCATCCATTACAGGTTCAAGTTTTTAAAGTATATGTGTGTATAGACACATATGTATACACAGCTTTGTCACAAAATAGACAAATTTCAATCATGCCAATTTCAAATACTGTGGCATAACAATTAAAACGTCATCTCATCTCAGCTTGAAAAGTATGAGTTAAAAATTCATCAGGAATTATATAAGTCCAAATCCAGCAGAGCTACTGATTTATAAACTGTGTTGGTATTCTACATCGTAACTTGAATTTAACCTGGGAAGAGAGACTCTTGTCAGGATTCATGTCAAATATGTGAGTTTTGAATTGTGCCATCTTCGAGCTCTCATCCCTTTCATCAAATACACTATTTTATACACATTATCTTTCATTTTTTTTCAACTACAGATCAGGCGGGTCTTGACAAATTTTCCAACAGGTGGTTTGGGGCACAGGTCTTAATAACAGACAAATCCACATTCGACCATCTGTTGTGGTGCTTTAAATAGATTATTTAGCTGTTCAGTTGACCTTCTATAAAAAAATTGGGCATAAAACATCTTTCCTGTTTTAAAAATTCAACGAGATGATCTACACAGTTAAGACAGTGGCATGTAGGAAGAGCTTTCCACGTCAGGGCAATCAGTAAGAAAACTTCAGACCTGTCTGGCTTTAGCATCCCCATTTTAGAAACTTTCTCTAAGCAGTTTGAAGACTCTACAAAAGGGTGGGGCTTTGGCGTCTCACGCTCTCTACTAAACTCTGTAAGTTTAATAGACAGCTAGTCGTGACAGGGGTTTGGGCGGGGTGGGACCGAGCGCGTCCTCCCGCCGCCCCCGCCACAGCCCCACCGCAGATGCCTGACGGAGGCCAAGAGGTCCGACCTCAGCGTCACTCATTCTCGCCACCTCCCGCTTTGCCGCATCTGGCAACGACAACACCACCACGTGGCCTGCAGCCTTGCGTCATATGCTTTCACCCAATGGAGAGCCGTCTCACCGAGCTGGGGGCGGGCCGCAACGCGGAGGTTCTGCCCGCCGATGTCTTCCATTGGCCCCTGGGGCGCCGTGGGCGTGGACTCATAACCAATGGCGGCCGGGGGTGGGGCCCCCGCCCCTTCAGCGGCGTAGTTTGGCTAGAACCCGCAGGAGGGTCTGGGCCGGGCCGGGCGGGAGGCGGAGCGAAGCAGGGACGGGGCGGAGCGAAGCGGGACGGGGCGGGGCCAGGAGCGGAGCGGGGCCGGCGACCCGGCCCGCGGAGCCGGCGCCAGCGGGCTGCTGAGGTGGCTGTCGCCGGCTCGGAGCTGCGGCTTCCCCGGGTCGAGCCCCGATGGAGGCCGAGGCGGCGGATGGCCCCCCGGGCGGGGTCCAGGCGGCGCTCAGCTGCTTCTCTTTCAACCAGGACTGCACGTAAGCCGTGGCGCCTGCCCTGCCGGGGAGCTGGGGGGAAAAAGTCGCGAGCAGGGGTCCTGTCCTGGCGGCAACTTGTTGCGGGAGAGGCGCAGGCCTACGCCCCAAGAGGGCGTCGGCGGCGCGGCCGGGGCGGCCCCGGCCAGGCTCGGTCCGGCGGGGGGGCTCCCCCTCCCCCGGCGGGGGTTCGAGCGCCCCCACCCCGGCTGCGGGCGGAGGGCCGGGAGCTGCCGGCGGAGCAAGAAGGAAGAGAGTTCGCGGGCGAAGTGGGGCGGGCGAAGCCTACGGAATCCCGTGGCTCCAGAGGTTAGCGACCGGAGAGGGGGTCTGGGGAAGGAGGAGGAGAAGCCAAAACAAAGGAGATGGGAGGGGAGGGGGAAGTGGCGAGCTGACTCGAGGCGAGGTTGTGGGGGCCCAGGAAGATGGGAATACAGGAAAAACTTTCCCATTTGTCCTTGAGCATCTCAACGTGGCATCTGGGCTGGGCCTGGGACAAAGAGGCAGCCTATCCCTGTGACCAGGCCAACCCCCGTCCCAGCCCAGCTCAGGGCATCTCTCTTGCCGGCTCCGGGGTGTCAGAAACCTTTCCACCCCTCTCACTGTTTGCACGTAGCCCCCCTCGACGAGACAGCCTCTGCTTGTCCCAGTCCGAGAGCCCTTTTCCGGGCCCAGGCTGCCTTCTCTGGGAAGCACGAGCTCCACTTGCTTTTTGGGTGGATTTTTAATGTTTCACTTCGATATGCACATTTGGACTTTGGCCAGAGAGTGAGTTGCTGAACTGTAGTTCAGACGTCTCAAGGACTCAGTCCCTTGGAAGCAAACACCAGTTTCCTTCCCTCTTTTCATGGAATTGTTGGACGCCAGTCCTGGGGACCATATGGAATAATCTCTTTGGAATGTGCACCAGAGCATCAAGCAGGGATGACTGCCTTGCAGTTTCCCACTTCCTGCTGTACCAGTTTCTGTTGTGTTCCTTGTTTGGAGCGGGCTTCAGGCTTGTGCCTCTGCTGCCTGGGACCGGACTGTGCTAATATTGAACATTCGGTGGTGTAATTAAGGCCATGCGGTACCATAAGTAACTCTGGCTTTCATTCTCTTTGTTTTTCTACTTAAAAACACACTATGCTAAACAATATGCCTTTGTTCGGGGGAAAAAAAAAAAAACTGTGTGTAATCCAGTAATGTGGTAGCTGGACAGCTTGGTTAGATGAGTGACTTTCAAGCTTTTTTTTTTAACCACAATGGACAATAAATACATATTACAACATCCCCTAATACCCACATACATAGAATATCCCTGAAGAGTGATTCATTAAATAGAGTTTACCCCCTACTATGTGTGATCCCTTCTTTTTAAAGGTGTTTGTAGCTCACTGAACTGTTTTTAAGATCAGCTGATGGGTTGAGCCCAGCAGTTTACAGAAATGATGGTGTAGATAAAATTCTGACATTTTGTAAGTAGCATTTTGCAAGAGAGGATGGCTGTTGAAATAAATGCCAGAATGTTTTCCTTCCCAACTGAACACAGGGCAAGGAGGGGAGTCAGTTTGCTTACTGGAAGTAAATGTTCTAAACTCTGCTTTGTAACATTGTTTATTAGATTTTTTTGAGTGATGTTGATTTTTCTCTAGCTGAGTCCCAACTCTCTATAGTTATTTTCAAAGCTTTTGGGTGCTTGGAGTTCTGTTTTCTTGGATGAAGGCTCTGCTGGACAGCTCTGTCTCACCTATAAATAAAAGTTTTTGTCACAGTCAGTTGCTTTGAGCCACAGAGAGTATGACATTGGATTTTAAAATAAATCAGTCCCCTTACGTGTCTTTTTCTATAAGTGCAGGCTGCATTTAGAATGTAGTATTACAACCAGCCTTCTTCAATCATACTTCATGTTTGGCACTGTGCTAGACACTTTGGGTACATTTTTTCATTTGATTGGCACTATGTATTTGTCCCACGCCCTATGCCTATGAGA
This sequence comes from Spilogale gracilis, assembly GCA_004023965.1. Taxonomy (NCBI): domain Eukaryota; kingdom Metazoa; phylum Chordata; class Mammalia; order Carnivora; family Mephitidae; genus Spilogale; species Spilogale gracilis. The sequence goes on along the minus strand of PITA01006419.1, from coordinate 47,841 downwards.
GGTGATGAGAACTTTTTTTCCTGCAGGAAGGCCTTATGAATAAAATATGGTTGTAGTTTGAATTCCTTGATTCAGCATCTTTTGTGGCCATTGATGGATTCTTTAAAACATAATAGTAATCATATTGCCATTTTCTCATGTATAAAGGCCTTCTCTTCTAGGAGCAGGGCCTATGTTTGAAAATTATTTTAAATTACCAAAAATCTCTTGGTTAATATCACCAGACTCTAGTTACATTTTTTCCCCCTTACCTGCAAGCCTTAGACATCTCAGTTTGCTACTAAATGCATCAATATTTATGTGAAGAAAGTTTAAAAACAGGAATTGCTACGGAGTGTATTTTAAAACACTTTTTGAATCATAGGAATAAAAAGGAGTTTTTTAAAGTTGAGGTATAACTGATGTACTGTGTTATATTAGTTTCAGGTGTGAGACCTATTATGATTAAACATTTCTATACAGTGGGAAATGGTCACCACAATCACTCTACTAAACGTCTGTTAACTTACAAAATTAATACAGTATTAGCTACTGTATTTCCCATGCTGTGCTTTAGCCCCCCCATGACATAGTTATTTTATAACTGGAAGTTTGTACTTTCTGATCTCCTTCACCAATTTCATAGCCCCCCAACAGCTCTCCCATCTGGGAACCATTCTCTGCAACTATGAGTCTGGGTTTTGTTTTCTTCTGTTCGTTTTGTTTTTCTTCGATTCCACATATAAGTGAAATCATGTGATATTTGCCTTTCTCTGTCTGATTTATTTAATATAATACTCTCACCCATGTTCCTGTAAATGGCATGATTGAGAAGTGTGTGTGTGTGTGTGTGTGTGTGTGTGTGTGCATGCGTGCATACACCCCACATCTTTATTCATTCATCCACTGATGGGCACGTAGGTTGTTTCCATATCTCGGCTATTGTAAATAATGCAGCAATGAATATAGGGGTGCATAGATCTCTTTGAATTAACATTTTCATTTTTTCTTCAGAAAGATACCCAGACATGGACTTGTTGGATCATACAGTAGTTATATTTTTAGGTTTTTTTTTTTTTTAGATTCTATTTATTTATTTGATAGAGAGAAACGCAGCTAGGAAGGGAACACAAGCAGGGAGAGTAAGAAAGGGAGAGGCAGGCCTGAGCAGGGAGCCCGATGCAGGGCTCGATCCCAGGACTCCAGAATCATGACCTGAGCCGAAGGCAGATGCTTAACCACTGAGCCACTCAGGCACCCTTATATTTTTAATTTTTTTGAGGAAGGTTCATACTGTTTTCCAGAGCGGCTGTACCAGTTTGCATCCCTATGAACGGTGTGTGGGACTTGCCTTTTCTCCACATCTTCTCCAAATCCTCGCCATCACTTGATACTAGCCGTTCTTACAGGTGGAAAGTAGTATCTCACTGTGGTTTTGATTTGCATTTTCCCTGATGATGAGTGACGCTGAGCGTCTTTTCATGCTCCTGTTGGTTATCTGTATGTCTTCTTTGGAAAAATGTCAGTTCAGCTCCTCTTCCATTTTTTAATCAGGTTGGCGTTTTTTGTTCTTAAATGAATTTATATATTTTGGATATTAACCCCTTGTTGTGAATATTTTCTCCGGTTCAGTGGGTTGTTTTTTCATTTTGTTGCTTGTTTCCTTTGTTGTGCAGAAGCTTTTTAGTTTGATGTAGTCCTATTTGTTTATTGTTGCTTTGTTTCCCTTGCCTTTGGAGTCAGATCCAAAAAGCACCTCTAAGACCCATGTCAAGGAGTCACCACTAGCGTTTTCTTCTAGGAGTTTTATGGCTTCTGGTCTTACATTCAAGTGTTGAAGCCACTTTGAGTTTACACCTGCATGTGGGTATCAGATAGTAATCCATCCTTTTGCCTGTAACTGTGTTTTGAAGTTTTCAGAAGCTGCTGGCTTGCCTCTCGTTTGTCACCATTAATGCTGTAGTCCTGGCCGCCGGACCCCGGTTCTGAGCACACTGCCGCTCTCGTGCAAATGCCTAGCATACCACTTTCACCCTCCCGCAGTTTGGGGGGCTGGGAAACAGAAGCAAACAGACCATAGTCTCCTCTCCCTGTGTCCCAGGGAAGAACAAGTGTTTGGGTAGAAAAAAAACAATTCCAGGGAAAATCATGTGACGTCCTCTTTTTTTTTATTTTTAGACTAATGAAACAAGAGCCTTGGCCATCCAGGCTTGCCCCAGTAAACTGCTTATATCTGTAGATGCTTCCCTGTGAAGAAGAAATCTCACCTTTGCAAATATTTGTTTTTAAATGAGGAAGCTGCGCTAATTTTTAGGTCCACTTAGGACTATTTTAGGGTCTCTTTCGGCTCTGACATCCCATTTTTCCAGGGTGGAAGTACTTAAGGTCAGACTGCTTATTCTGAGTGTGCCCTCGGTAAGACTTTGCTCATCACTGAGGCACTGAAGGCAAAGCAAGAGAGAGCTGGATGGGGATCCCAGCTCCTGAACACAGTTGATTCCTTTGCATTCATCCTAAAACTAAGGAAACCTGGGTTTACACTCTGACTTTATCTTTTGATTGAAAGTGAAAAAAAATAAGAAAATACGTTTTTTTAAAACCCCTATTGTTCCAAATGAATGTTTAGTTTTTGTTTTGTTGGTTGGTCATGATACTAGCTTTGTGGAACATGGTATAAGGCAGAGTTCTCAATCCCGGCTGCACATGAAGAGTACTTGAACTAAAAAAAGAAAAAGAAAGAGGAAGAGAAAGAGAGTGAGATGGGGGTGGGAAAGAAGGAAAGAAAGAAAGAAAGAAAGAGGAAAGAGAGAGAGAGAGAGAGAGAGAGAGAGAGAGAGAGAGAAAGAAAGAAAGAAAGAAAGAAAATGAGAGGAAGGAAGGAAGAAGAGAGCGAGGGAAAGAGGGGAGGGAGGAAGGGAGAGAAGGGAAAGAAGGAAGGGGAAAAGGGAAAGAAGGAACGAAGGAGAGAAGGAAAAGAAGGAATGAAGGAAGAAGGGAAGGGAAGGGATCCAATTAAAAAGCTCAGAGTTGAAGGAGAAGGGGTAAACAATATCAGTATTTTTTAAAAGCTTCCCAAGTGAATGAAATGTACATGTGGGGATGAGAGCTACTGGTGTAAAGCGTCTGGGATGTTTTCATGGAAAGCGATGAAAGAATGCATCCATTAAATTGTGGTTACTAACTTCTATGATGGGATATTTCTCTTGTAAGCAAAAAAAAAAAGGGCAATAGAAAATTTACCTCTTAGTAAAGTACCTCTCAAACAACCAGAAGACTCATCGTGTTGGGAGTAGTGCCAGGATGAATATTCTTAAGCATTCCATTTTTCCTATTACTGCCCAGTTGGGAAAGCATAGTGCCAGTAGGTTTGACATTCCTTTTGATGAGTTTCAGATCTCTTACCCATTTCCCATCTTTGTAGTTGTCTTTGCCCTTTTCCCTTTTCATATGCCTGCCCACCGGACAACTATTTCGATAGTTATCAAATACTGAAATACCTGAGGATGGGTGTTTGTTTGTCTACTCTGAGACTGGGAGGAAAGGGAATGTCTGTCTCGGACAGAGGTGTGGCTGGAGAACAGTACGTCCCGTCATTCCTGTGCTGTCATTATCTTCCACAGATCCCTAGCAATTGGAACCAAAGCCGGCTATAAGCTGTTTTCTCTGAGTTCTGTGGAGCAACTGGACCAAGTCCACGGAAGCAGTAAGTGTGTGTGCGAGATCCTAGGGACACCAGATCCTCCCTCGAGACTTTAATCTGTGGTGCTCCTGACCTGTCTGCATTTTTCTCCCTTAACTGTCAAACTGAAGGAGTCAGTATTTTGCAGGTTTAAATATAAATCGTTGTCTTCACTTGGTTAAAAAAAAAAACACAGCCCACAAGTTAGCCCTTAGATTTGGCAATATCTTAGGTAACATTTTCTTTTTCTATTAAGAAATCCTTTGGCAGGACGAAACCAGAGAGGGAGACAGACCATAAGAGACTCTTAATCTCAGGAAGCAAACTGAGGGTTCCTGGAGGGGAGAGAGATGTTCCTGGGTGATGGACATTGGGGAGGGTATGTGCTATGGGGAGTGCTGTGAATTGTGTAAGACTGATGATTCACAGACCTGTACCCTTGAAACAAGTGATTCATTTTATGTTCATAAAATTAAAAAAAAAGGAAGAAATCCTTTGTTTGAAACCAAATTGTTGACACTTCTTCATATGCTTTTTAAAAAGATTTTATTTATTTATTTGACAAAGAGAAACACAGCCAGAGAGGGAACACAAGCAGGGGGAGTGAGAGAGGGAGAAGCAGGCATCCCGCCGAGCAGGGAGCCCGATGCGGGGCTCGATCCTGGGACTCCAGGATCATGACCCGAGCCGAAGGCAGTCGCTTAACCAACTGAGCCACCCAGGCGCCTCAACATTTCTTCATATACTTTTATGAACAGCTATCAGTTTTTATAATTGTCAAACCAGAAAGTCACTTATATATTTTTTTGCCATTATATTGGCACTGTAGAATATCACTAACGATCCCATTTGCCCAGTTCATATTGAAGATGTTGAAATACTTCTAGCGAATATCACACACACAAAAATACAGCTGAGAAATATGTCTCTCTTATCTTTGCAAGGTAAGTAATAGTTTATGTTATTACTTACACAATCTTTGGATTTCCTAGAAGGAAACTGGTTTGGTAAATAAATACCTTAGGTCCCAAATATATTTGTAAGATACTATTTTTATTACACCACTTTCGGGAATACTTTGCTCTGTATCTGTCCTATGTCGCTCCCTATGGGACCTGCCTATGCACAGAAACGGCACGCATGCAGAAAGAATGCTCTCAGAAAAACACTGACGTGTCTACCTATGGGCGCTCAGGTGGCTTATTTACCTTCTTCCTGAGTGTGGAAATACTTCCCTGGTCATGACACACGTGTCCAGATTGTCCTCAACAAGAAAGGGATTGCGGAGAGGGCCAGGGAGCACCAGATCGGGAGGGTCACAGCTTTAACTAGGTCACTGGCCCCCCACCCATGGCCGTGCCCATAGTACCTCTCAATAACAGGGACCAGATTTCTGAAAGCAGAGGTCCCCAGAGTAGACACTCCTTGGAAACGTCTCATGGAGGAAGGGTAGATTGAGATTGTCCAAACCTCCCAAATATGTTTCACAGAGCTGACAGTGGTGCCTTAGGACTGATTCCAGCTCACAGAGGGCAACTCTGAAAGCTCTGGAAGGACCTGACCCTGGGTTCTGGTCACTAATGCTTTCTTTCGGTGCTGGACTGGGCTTTGGAACTGCTACCTTGGGAAGCACATAAAGCTTCACGGTGAGGGGAGGGGGAGAGAAAATCGTTGTAAGTACGTGCTGAGGGAGGGCGCCCCGTCAGCCAGACCTCGAGGCCCCTGGCTAACGGCAGGGGAGGCTGATCTGTGTCACCTCGGGCCGCTTTCCTTCCCAGACGAGATCCCGGATGTCTACATCGTGGAGCGCCTTTTCTCCAGCAGCCTGGTGGTGGTGGTCAGTCACACAAAGCCACGGCAGATGAACGTCTATCACTTCAAGAAAGGCACGGAGATCTGTAACTATAGCTACTCCAGCAACATCCTGTCCATACGGCTGAACCGGCAGGTACGCAGGCGAGACCTCTTCTGCTCACGGGCACCCAAGAAAAAGATGAATATCTGTAGTGATGAATATTTCTGAACCACACACATCCAATTCTAAAAGGGATTTTAAGACTCAGGTCTAGTATCATGGGGACCTGGTGAGCCTCCTCCGGGCCCTAGTTTCAGTGATGTATCCTCCCTGGTCCTTCTGTCTCAAACATTGGCCCCTGGTGGACTGAACCCTCTTCTGCTGGATGCAGGCTGGGCAGAAATCTGGCTCTGACACTGTCCCGTGAGCTACTTCCTGGGCACTGAATGCACAAGAATATCTCTGGTTTGCGCCCTGGGCAGTGGCATCCACTGCTGTAATGCTTCTAAGAATGAAGCGCCTGAGGATGAGCGTGCTGCCAACCCCCCCCCCCCCCGCACCCTTGGGCGAGCTCTGAAAGCAGTTGGAGAACTAACCTTCTCTTGCTCTCTCCTTGGGCTTTCCCTGCCATCTGGGTGCCCAGGCTCATGCTCCCACCTTTCTTTCCACCAGCTCAGCCTTACACATCTTATTTGGAGTGGTTTGTTTGTTTGTTTTAAGATTTATGTATTTATTTATTTATTAGAGAGAAAGCACAAGCAGGGAAAGCAGCAGGCAGGGGGAGAGGGAGCCTGATGCGGGGCTTGATCCCAGGGTCCTGGAATCCTGACCTGAGCCAAAGGCACTTAACCAACCGAGCCACCCAGGCAACCCAGGAAGGATTATTCTTATCTCAAATATAAAAAGCATTCTCTTTAAAAATAGAAATTCTCCCTAAATAAATATTTGGGGGTATTAGCAGAGTTTCCCTTACATCATTAGATTTTAAATCCTGTAAGGCCAAGCACTGTATCTGCTGTGTTCACTACGATCGGCCTGCTAGAGAAGACAGTCTTCTTCTCTCTTCTTACCGAAACTATTAAATGCTAATAATTTTTTTTAACAAATGAGACCAAGTACTCCTTCAGTTTATGAGAAAGAAGAGATTGTTTCTTTGAGTTGGTCGACTACTTTGAGTGGATACCAATTTATGTCTCTATAAAGCATTGTGGGAGAAAAGAGCCTGAGGAGTAGGATGTGGGGATATTTAAGTAAGGAGCAGGAGTAAAGAAGGAAATAAGCCCAGGCTCTTGGCCAGGGAGTAACGGCATTTGAGAGCCTTTTTTTTTTTTTTTTTTTTAAGATTTTATTTATTTATTTGACAGAGAGAAACACAGCCAGAGAGGGAACACAAGCAGGGGGAGTGAGGGAGGGAGAAGCAGGCTTCCCGCAGAGCAGGGAGCCCGATGTGGGGCTCGATCCTGGGTCTCCGGGATCATGACCTGAGCCGAAGGCAGTCGCTTAACCAACTGAGCCACCCAGGTGCCCCGAGAGTTTTTGACTTAAAAGTTTTTAAGCCCAATTCTTGGTTCGAGGGCTCTCTCTGAAATTTGTTGGTAGAACATTAAATTTCATTATAAAACTTTTTTATTTTTACATACAGTGATAGCCAGTATATGAAAATTAAATCTCTGTTTTTGGCATCTAATTATCTTTTTGAGATTGTTTTAGCCAGGGGCACCTGGTGGCTTAGTCGGTTAGGTGTCTGACTTCCGCTTGGGTCATGATCTCAGAGTCCTGGGATCCAGCCCCACAACGGGCTCCCTGCTCAGTGGGGAGTCTGTTTGTCCCTCCTCCTCACCCTCTGCCCCTTCCCCTGCTCATACTCTCTCTCCCTCTCTCTCTCTCAAATAAATAAAATTTTTAAAATCTTAAAAAAAAAGTTTGTTTAGGCCAAAGTTCTATAAAGATCGGAACCCTCAAATATTACCTATAGAATATATTTCTCTCGTTTCTTTCTTACTCGCTTTCTGACATTTTCATTACCAAAAGGGACAGAGGATTACTCACGGGTCTGAGTCTGCTAGCCTTTTAATGCCACCCTGTCCTCAACATACCGTCCATGACTTTGCAGTTTTCTCCTCCCTCAGCTCCTCTAGAACGTAAGGGCTCCTAGCGCCACCCAGCTGTCAATGGCCAAGTTCACTGGAACCCGCTCAGGCACCTTTCTCCTCCTTAGCATTTCCTCTCCTAAGAAGATGATTTGAAACAGGTCTGGAACGTGCTTGGGGTTTGCTTTTCCTGACTCGGGCCTTGCAGCTTTGGGGCTGGGCACCTGCCACAGCCCGCACTGCCGGCCCTCGGTCCCATCATGCCCAGGCTCTGCCGCCCCCTGCCGGAAATGACCCGGAGTGACAGCCACGTCCCCTGCCCGCTGTGGGGTTCATTGGGTCTTCAGGCAGTGCAGTTCCTTTTTTTAAAAAAACAACAGGAAACCATCAAAAATTTGTGTAGGGGGTTATGAGAAGAGAACATCCCTCTTTTCTTCTGAATACTTTGAAAGGAAGCACATTTAGTAATTATGGTATTTTTCACTATCAGTTAATGTTATGCCGCTTGCCCTTAATTGAGGAAATGTATCTTGCGGAGTAAAGACCGCGCACCCGATATCTTTCCCTATGTAAACTTTGACAGTGCTCCGACCATCTGTTCTGAGGGGCCCTGGTTATCCAGATGAACGTTCACTGGATTGAAGCTTCTGGAGCTGTATCTAAGCCCGTGCTGCTCGGCGGCAGACGCTATCAATATTTCTATAATCAGGAAAAGGAGTTATTGCTTCTAAGTCCTAGCAGAGTTGATGAGAGCCAAGGTGACCGGGACCCAGTGAACATGAAGCCCACAGGGCTCGGCTAGGATTGAAAGCTGGTTGTTAAAGAGCAGTTTCCAGGGTCAGGCTGACCCTGGAAGCCTGCTTGCACGTGAACTTGGGACATGATGCCTCTGCTCTCCCCCTTGCTGCTGTCTCACTATTGCCCTTCCTCCCATTTAATTATTGTCCATGGCCAGCAGGGGTGACCTGAAATTCACTGAATGGGCCACATGACAGCCAGTGGGTGGCAGCTGGTGGGACAGAGGCAGACAGGTGGGATGAGCCGGGTGTCGAGGCTGGTACTACAAGAGGCGTACGTTGAAGACCCAGTGTCCTGGGGATCGGGTGTGGGGACACAGGAGGATATCAGAAACCTAAGAATTCAAGCACAAAGTACTATAGGCCAAACCACAGAAACTGTGGGTAAAAGGCAAAGTGATCAGACAAATCAGCGAATACGTTTCACAGAGAAACACTAATGTTTGCCATCAATTTTGAGACCCTATTAGAATTTCTTTTTACCCCTTAGCACCAGATCTGTGACCATAGAGCCTTAATTAAAATTGAGGAAGGCATTTCCATTTTCTTTTTCTGCTTGGGAAAAGTGATGGTCTCCATTTTTCTGAGCTGTGAGAAATCAGACTGGAAAACCAGTAGAGCAGGCTTTCCCGGCGGGGGAGGGGGGCGGGGGGGGGGGAAGAACCTACCAGGGCTCATTGTGGTATTTTTAGGTGCCTCCCTTTCCAAGTGTTGTCTTTTGGGATAAAAGAATCTGGCCTGAGAACACAGGCGCTCAAACTCAAGTGTCATCAGAACGACCAGGGTACTTGTTTCAAACCTCCCAAACCAGAATTTCCAGGAAGAGGCCAGACCTGCCCCTTAGGTGCTCGCCTCGCTCCTCAAAGCCTGAGAACCACTAGCTTAGAAGAAGCCAAGTCAGGCTTCTGCAGGGGGCGTGGGCAGCTGGCCGGAGAGAGGAAAGAGTCACCCAACCAAAAAGTCCTTCCCAACAGCCCCTCACCAGCACCGACTTCCACACTTGCACTGAGCTCGGCATTCTGTTCCTTAACGTACCCGACAGCAACCCCGGGGCCTGTTTCCACTTGGTAGAGAGCCTGGCCATTGGGAAGAATCTCTATACCTGGCAAGGCTCATTTGAAGAGGAAGAGAAAGGCCTCCCTGCACTGGAGAAAGGAAGGAGCTGAGCCTGGGGCGGGGCTGAGGGTCACTGGGAGGGTCATGGGGGGCGCCCTGGGACCCAGGGTGCACAGGAAGGCAGAAGGGCTTTCCGGTTCCCGTTACCAGAGCTGGAGAGAGTACAGGAACATGGGTCTGGAGAGCGGAGCGGAATGAAGGCAAGTCTGGCAGTTCTTCCAAAGGAGTAAAGCCTAAATATTGGTGATATGGAGGGAGTAAAGAAACCCATGTCTGTGCAAGAGGGAGACTTTGTTATGAACATTGAAAGGGAGCCTGTCTGGTAGGACTAGGAACCAAAAAGGTCACCCAAAATTGCCAATGACAAAGGAAGTCTGATCAGGAAGTGTTCGGGGGTCCCTGTTCTAAAGAGGGGAAAGTACCACACACACACAAAATCTCAATTTCTTTTTTTTTAAGGTTTTATTTATCCATTTGAGAGAGAAAGCATAAGTAGGGGGAGGGGCAGAGGAAGGGGAAAAAACAGACTCCCCACTGAGACCCCCCCTCCCCGCGCCAACATGGAACTCGATCCTAGGACCCCAGGATCATGACCTGAGCCAAAGGCAGACACTTAACCAACTGAGCCACCCGGGCACCCCCACCCCAAATAATCTCAATTTCTAAATGAAAATGTTTGCGACCTTGTATTTTACGCTTCTATTCAGGTGGATAGTGTGTGTGTGTGAGTGTACACATGTGTATGCCTAAACATAATCTTCAACTTGATCATCAAAAGTCTTCCTCCTTTAGTCTTAGAAGCAAGTCAGGGCTCACATGAAAGAAGAGCAATTTCAGTGTGGCAGATTCCTTTCTGAAGAACTGGCCCAGTGGACTGATGAGTCTGTGTGATTACAGAGGCTGCTGGTGTGCCTGGAGGAGGCCATTTACATTCACAACATCAAGGACCTGAAGCTGTTGAAGACCATCCTGGATATGCCTGCGAACCCGACAGGTGAGCTCCAAAATCAGGGGAGAGGCCCCCCACTTCCAAATCTCATAGCCAGCGGCTCCTTTCACAGGCTCGATTCCCCCCTTCATTCGAAAACCAGAAGCGGGATTTGTGTGGGCTCTGAGTCTCAGTGGTATTTACCGGGGAAGTTTGTCTTCGTGGTGGCAGATCCCAGTTATGTGAGGGCTGTACAACCTTCAGGACCGTGGCCTTCAAGAAACCCCTTTCTTCTGGAACCCATTCTCTGCAAGGGTGTCGAGGCGCTTAAGGTAGACGCATAGGAGATTCCGTGCATCTGATATTAAAAGGTGTTTATCCCTAATTATTGTCTGTGGCTGTTCAGTACAGAATAGGTGTAGTAATTAGAAGCAGGTTTTGACTTGGTATGTCTGCACCAGTAGCTCTGTATTTTTTCCTGCAGAATGTGTTTTCTGAAGCTCCAGTGAAATCTCCCTACTTGGGTGATGTGCTAGGAGACTGGTCTTCACTAAATCCCTTGGGTACAACACTGTTGAACCAGTCCCCCACGTAAGAATGGGAATAGATTGGAGTTGGCCAATTGAAAGAGCAGAGGACTCATATGAACTCACGAGGTGGGACGTGAACAAGAAAGCGGCCATTAGTTGTGTGGGAGGGTGGGGAGGTCACCACACTAGGACAGTTGATGTGTCCAGGGATTCAGTTTGCTATCTGTGAGCTGAATTCCAGTTTAGTCTCAGTAAGTGACTGCTCCCACTTAGGGCAGTTTCCTAATTCTTCAACTTTCACTGAATTTCAAGGTCTGTGTGGCCCACCCCAAGTCTCCAAGGCTCTCTGGGCCTCAGACTTTTTTATCTGTATAATACCCATCTGGGAATACCCATCTGGGAGGATCAGCTGAGAATTACAGAGCTCGTGTTTGTGAATGTGACCAGCTCACAGCCCGCCATGCAGTAAAATCTCCTATTCCCGCTTCCCTCCCCCTTCTCTATTATATCTATAAGATAACCCTCAATTATATACATCCCCTCTCTGCTGTTGACCTCAGTGCTTTAAAATTTCTGCCATGAAACATTTTCAAAGATCAAAGCCATTGAGGCCTTTAGAAAATTCTGTGAGGTGATGACTTTAAAGCGTATTTCATAAAATGGGGGATGGTAAGTGATAGAGCCGCCTGTGGTCAGGTTTTTGTCCTAGGAACACGAGGTTGAACTGGTCTGCGAAGGTTTGTACTGACGATGCACTACGTAGCCTGGCAGACAGAGGGCGCTGTCAGGTACAGCTACCACGTGCAGCCCTCCAGGGACTCAGAATCTAACCACATCAGTCCCTGGATACAGGCACTCTGCAGGGCCAAGACCCGGGGCGGGACTGTGGGGTGTAGACAGCTGAAAGGAAGATGTGCGTTTCTGCTAGGGCAGGTAGGAGAGGTGCTGCAGAATCGAAGCCGAACTCAGGGCAGCAGTGGACCTGAGCTGGACCTTGGTAGATTCAGGCAAGGGACCATCCAGGTGTCCAAGAAGCTGGAAGCTCTCTTGGTTCTCCATTTCTCTGGGAAGATAGGCGTTGGCATAGTCAGGACCCTCTCCAGCAGAGGGGGCCTGTGTGTTAGCACTGTGGTGGCCTTCTGCTTCTGCCTATAAGACAGCTCTGCCCGCCTGTGGACTGGGCCCCTTCCTCTCTGAAAAGCAGTTTCTCCCATCCACTCCTAATTTCTAGCAAGTGGAGCTGTTTTCTTAGCTCAGAAAAGTCACTTGTTGCCTTTCTTTTTGCAGTTTAAACAGGGAAAAAAAGAAGGTTAGAAAGGGTGGGCCTTTTGTATTTTATGTTAGAGAGAACGGGTATTATTTGTAAAGGAATAATTTTATCTCGAGAAAAATTAGAAACAGTGGGAGGTGTTTTCTCCATCTCCGATAAACGTTATGAATGGATTCGAGGACACAGTTGGCATTTCCTTCTGAAAGACCACGGGTGGGTTGAAAGACCAAAATATGTCTTCTGACACCTTTGATGCCTTTGGGAGAGAAACCCAAGACTTTCTCAAATCCTGAAATTTATAATTATCATCTCAATTTCCACTGAGCTCCTTTGTTCTCCAGGAAAAGAGAGATGATAATAGTTATCCCACAGAGTTATTTTGGGGAGGAACTGAGGGCAGGCAGAGAGCAGTGCAGCGAGAGCAAGGGCCCAGGTCGTGGTCAAGGTTGCACCTGCTGGGACACGGCCAGTTCCTTGCTCCGTAGACTCAGGGCTGTCAAGCCCAGGAGAGTAAAATTTTCAGAGACCAGGAGTCTCCTTTATATGTTCTCATTCTCTCATTTATTTTCTAAACGGAAACATAAGATGGAAACTTGGGCTCTTGATTCAATCAGTGCTTCATGGGTCCACAAGGGAAACAGAGTCCCTTGTCCAACTGGCTAGAGCACACCGGTGCTGAGCGGATTGTAACCTAGTGAATTATAAATAAATGGTACACACAGAGCTCTACCACGGCTTCACACCCTGTATCTAAATTAGAAGGAAGGCTGTAAATTTCCTTCCTTTTTGTCTGTCTGTGTCAAGGCCATTCCTGTTGTGTCAAAGATTGCAGCCTGTTTCCTTTAAAGGGTTTGGCCAGACAGGGCTCGAAGTTAATTTCCTGCCAGCACAGCGGTCTGTGTGCTGAGCCGGGAGGGCGGAGAGCTCCGCGCAGATTCCGCCAGCTGCAGAGCTCAGCTGTCCTATGCTCTTACGACCTTCTACAGAACACTGAGGGAGCCGTCTATACCAACAGTGCGAGTAATCGAACAGAGTAGCAAGCAGTTCATTCCCCAGCCAGGGCTCTTTCTGAAAAGGGTAATACAGGTGGGGTAAATGGCTCTCCTTTGTAGTCGCCTGCAAATACAGAAAGTTCTTTCGATTTGTGAAAATTGGGAAGCAGCTTATGAGACATTAATCAACCCAGGGGAAACTGCGATGTATAAATCAGTGTTAACCTGCTCTAAGTCTGTCACGCCGTGCTATAAATACCACGGTGGGGATGATTTAGAATCATAGGACTTCCTCCTGATTCCAGCCGACACACCCATTGGCTCTTGCACTGATAACAGGCACTTCTGTTCCAGCTGCACTTCTGCAGCCGAACAATTTCAGGGAAGTGACATCCGACAGTGATTTATGAGAACGTGTGTTGATTCTAAAACAAATCCAAAAGCCACATCAAAACCTGATTCCTATATAGAAAAAAGACTGGAAGAAAATATGCTCAAATGTTGAGAACATTGAAGAGCCTCTGGGTTTTAGAATAATGAGTGCTTTTTTTTTCCTCTCTCTCTTACTTTATATTTTTGGGGAACTCTGCAGATCTTTCCCACTATGACTTTTCTGTTATAAAATGTTATCAGAGACAAAGCTCATTTCTTTCCCGAAGAAGGCTTTGTGTGACACCTGTCATGGAAACAGAAGACGGGTAGAATAGTAATATCCAAGCCTGAAGCAAGCTGTTGATGCTATCCTCGAGGGCTTCCAGAAGGAATAAAAATGCATTCTTGTAGCAAGTTGGATTTGTCTGAGAACTGGATCGTAGGAAATCGAAGGAACTCATGTTGAGCATTTCTGGGGACCTTCATTAAGGGATATGTGCGGGATCCCTTGGCTAAATTCAGGTGAATTAGCCTGACTCTGAGGCAAAGCTCTCAGGTAAGTGGTTACATGTCAGAGCCCGCCTGCACTGGCCATCATCCTTTCCCCACTAGAATCTAGCGTCGTCCCACTCTCTGTTAGACCCTACAGAAGGTTCAATGTTAAGTTTAAGCTTTTCTTCCTTTCTGGAATATTTATGCTCTAACAAAAAAAGAACGTCAAAATGGCTACTGTCAAAAAGACAGAGATCCAAAGTGCTGGTGAGGATGTGGAGGAAAGAGAATCCCTATGCACTGTGGGCGGGAATGCAGACTGGTGCCGCCGCTGCAGAAAACAGGGTGGTGGTTCCTCAGAAAATTAAAAACAGAACTACCGCATGACCCAGCAATTCCACTTCTGGGTGTTTATCCAAAGAAAATGAAAACCGTGACCCGGAAAGATAATCTGCACCCCCATGTTCATGGCAACATTATTTAGAACAGACAAGACATGGAAGTCCCCATGTCTACTGGATGAATGCATAAAAAGATGTGGTATACATGTATGTACAGTGGGATGTTATTCAGGCATTAAAAAAAAAAAAAAGGAAATCTTGCCATTTGGGACCTTGAGGGCATTATGCTAAATCGGATAAGTCGGACAAAGACAAATACCAAAAATACTGTGCGATCTCACTTAGATGTGGAATCTTTAAAAAGAAGAAAGAAAAAAAAAAGATACAAAGAATAGACTGGTGGTTGCCAGGGGTGAGGAGTTGGGGGGTGGTGTGAAATGGATGAAGAGGGTCAAAAGTTGCAACCTTCCGATTATAAAATAAATGTCAGGTGGATGTAACGTACAGCATGGTGGCTATAGTTAATAACACGGTAGTGTTGCAGATTTGAAAGTTGATAAGAGAATAAGTCTTGAAGAGCTCTCATCACAAGAAAAGAAAATTTATAACTGTGTATGGTGACAGATGTTAATTAGACTCACTAGACTGTCACTCCCTCGAGATGCAGTATAGACAAATATCCGATCATTATGTTGCGCATCAGAAAAACTAATATCATGTATATGTCAATTATACTGCAATTAAGTTAAAAATAAAAACAAAAAACAAAAACTCTACCGGGCAACTGGAAGTTATCTGTCTTAAGTATTCTGCTCCAAGACCTCCTAGTGTTCCCTGCCACAAAGATGGTCCTTGATATTTTCAGATGGAGGATGTAAATGAAGATACGGCATCTTAGAGTGTTACAGCGGAAAAATCGCTGTAGGTAGCCCCCTCATGTCATGGATAATAAACAGGTGGGCCTCAAAAGGCCCCAAATAACCCAGCCAGAGTAAAACAGTGGACAGCAGACATGGATCTTGACTCATGTCCTCAGCCCATCTCTGCCAAGCAGATACTCTTAACTCTCCCCTTTTTCCCCCTAACAGCTTTGTTGAGCTGTAATTCACATGCCATGTGACCCGCCCACTTAAAGTGCACCATTCAGTAGCTTTTAGTATATCCTTAGAGTTGTGTAACCATTACCACAATCAATTTTAGAACCTTTTCATCACCCCAAAAAGAAATCCCATGGCTCTTAGCCACCACCTCCCTTGCCCCCAGCCCCAGGTAACTCTGATTTATCTCTCTAGATTGACCTATTCTGGATATTACATATAAGGGAATCATATATTATGTGGTCTTTTATATGAGGCTTCTTTCACTTGCATGTTAGAGCATGTATTCGTCCTATGTCTAATAATATTCCATCATAAGGATATTTACCCATGTTCATTAGTTGATAGATGTTTACATTGGTTCTACTTTTTGACTCTTATGAATGATACTGCTTTTTATGTAGCTGGTGGGTTTTTCTGTTTTTGTTTTTGTTTTTAAATATAGCGAAGATCATTCTTTTTTTTTTTTTTAAGATTTTATTTATTTGACAGAGAGAAACACAGCCAGAGGGGGAACACAAGCAGGGGGAGTGAGAGAGGGAGAAGCAGGCCTCCCGCCGAGCAGGGAGCCCAACACGGGACTCGATCCCCGGTCTCCGGGACCATGACCTGAGCCGAAGGCAGTCGCTTAACCAACTGAGCCACCCAGGCGCCCCAATGTGGCCAGTGTTTTAATTTCTCCTGGGTATATACCCAGGAGTAGAATTGGGCGCATATATAACAACTCTGTGTTTAACCTTTTCAGGAACTACCAGACTATTTTCCAAAGCACTGCCCCGTGTTAGATTCCCAGCAGCAGCGGAAGCGCTCCAATTATCTGTCTTTTTTTATTATTGCTATCCTAGTGGGTGTGAAGTGGTACCTCATTGTGGTTTTGATTAACACTGCTTTTTTTAAACCTACATGCTCAGAAACCTCTGGTGCATACCCACTGCATTTGTAAGGTCTTGACTCTTTGGTAAGGTCCTCAAATCCTCCCCCAGTTGCCATGTCCAGTCTTGCCATCTCTTCTGCTATGCAGCCCTATGGGAACCCACCAGGCAAGCCAACCCAACCTCCCCTGCTCCTCCCTTGTTTCACAAGACCAGAATGCCTTCTGCCTACTAGCTGCTCATGAAATTGCACTTGGATTGCAAGGATCCCAGATGAGATGGGGGAATTGAGGTTCCCAGAGCAAACTAGGAAGATATGAGACTCTAGGCTCTCCCTAAGGCTGGGGCTGAGAGGGATCCTGTGCAGGCAGGGGGTACAGGATGCCAGAGTGTGCAGGTAAGGGCTCTGCTTACTCACTTGCCTCCTATAGTTCTGTGTGGCAACTGATAAGAATACGGCCCGAGCTGTGTCTTCATCGAAGCCGGGAGCGGCAAGGAGAACCTTGGTTTCAGTTCTCAGTGTTAGATTTTTTTTCTCTGCTCCTCCCCCAGCAGATTAGGTTGGGTACATTTTAGCCTGATGTCAAGTTTTTCTTATACATGTATAAGAATCCTGTTTAATAGACTAACTTGTAGGGCACTGGAGTGGCTCAGTCTGTTGAGTATCCGACTCTTGGTTTCAGGTCAGATCTTGATCTCAGGGTCATGAATTCAAGCCCCAAATTGGGCTCTACACTGGGCATGGAACCTACTTTAAAAATTGTGTGTGTGTGTGTGTGTGTGTGTGTGTACACATATAAGCTAACTTGTAACAAAGATGCGATTGCTTTTCTCATGTAAAAAGGTGTCTCTCTTGCCTAATCGCAAAGTTATTTGCTGCGGAGAAGACCTAGCCAATGTCAAGCCTGAATTTACTTTATGGGATTACCTTGGTAACAAGAGTAATCCACCCAGACCGGCTGCGCCGTTCCTCCCCTCGCCGGCAGGTGGCGCTGTCGCCGCGCTGTCTTCCGATGCCCTTTCCAGGCACCGTCTCTCCCGTGGACTCTGCTTTTTCATCTGCGGTCCATTCTTTGCCAGGTCTGTGTGCCCTCTCTATCAACCATTCCAATTCGTATGTGGCCTACCCTGGAAGCCTGACTACAGGCGAGATCGTGCTTTACGATGGACACTCGCTGGTGAGTTAGCAGCAACCCAGCGCACCCAGCCCTCGTGCTGGGCCCCGAGGTCCATGGCAGGGGTGGCGCAGGCTCTGTCGTGTGGGGCCAGGTGTGGAGGGGGAAGCCACCCTGGGGGAGTTGGTTCTGGGTGTGGAGGGGAAGGGAATGACACCTGCCCTCAGGGCTAACAGTCAACATGTGAGGCAGCACACCAGGCCGAATCAGACATGTCATGGAAACTACATGCCAGCTGGTGGCCCATGGTTAGATGGGAGGTGTCGTGCTGTGCCATGTCACAGTGACAGCGTACGGATGTTTCCTATTTCCGGTCCTCTGCGCTCTAGGGCTTCCCAGAGCAGGGCGGGATTGCTGCAGGACGGCCCCGAAAGCGGCGGCCGCACCATTGTGCGTTGGGCGTGCAGCCGGCTGTCCGTCTTCCCGAGGGCAGGAAGAAACGGAGGCAGAATCTAGATAGGCCAGTAAAGGATGTGCAGCGCATATGGCCTGCTGCAGGGAGAGAGAGAGAGACTGGGAGCCCAGCAGATGGAGGGCCATCTCGGAAGACAAGACAAGAGGACGGGGAGGGAGAGGAAATGCGTCTTCCCGCTTCCCTGGCATTGGTATCCGATTTCCCTTGTCACCAACAGAAAACAGTCTGCACAATTGCTGCCCACGAGGGGACGCTGGCCGCCATCACCTTCAATAGCTCGGGCTCCAAACTAGCAAGTGCCTCTGAAAAAGTGAGTGTGCTCGCTGTGGCTAGACTGGGCTCTCCTGTTGGGGCCAAAGATCAGATGAGCTGGGACTGCGGACGAGGACTGGCTGGTCCCTGGGCCTACTTGGAATCCATTTTCGAGGGGGCACCTGTGCCCTGTGCATGCTGTGTATCTAGATACATATTCGTTGAACAGATGGGAGGCTGAGGCTGTGCAAGATACAAGATACTTGATGCAGAAACTCGGGGTGTTGCTGAGAAACGTAGGTGCATCTCCTCCCTAGACACACACTGAGGCAGCATTTAATAAACAATGCAAACAAAATGTTGTGTGACAGTGAACTCTTCTGACTGGAATGGCCAGGGAAGGTGATCGAGTTGAACTTCACATGGTGTGGAAAACATGCATATTTTGAGAGGGTGAGACTGAATATTCTAGCAAGTGCAAGCATTTTGAGCATCCGCACACACCAAGCCTTGGGCTAGGGCGGGAGGGCAAAGGGAAACAGTGTTTCACTCCCGGTCTAAGAATTACTTCCCCAGCAACGTACACACAGAAAAGCCTCTGTGCCAACATTTGGGGCTCCCTCCTCAGAGACAGATGTTCCAAAGCAATAAAACAAGCTCTTCTCTGAGACACAGAAGGGATGTCTGTGTCCGAAGCCATTAATGGTATGAAATGTCCACCTGCTCTCTTCCAGGGCACTGTCATCCGGGTGTTCTCTGTACCTGAGGGGCAAAAGCTCTACGAGTTTCGGAGAGGCATGAAAAGGTCTGTGTTCACCGTGAAAGCCGTTTTGCCGTAGCCATCCAGGCCCCACAGGGGACGGCTGGTGGCCGTCTAGGGGGAGCAGGGAAGGCAGTGCTGTGCCCTCCTCTCCCCCGGGGCAGGTTCACTGCCTGAGACACCGTGCTGGGTGCTTAGCAGACCCAGAACTCGGCTGCTCTAGCGCTGGACCTCGGCCGCAGGAGCCCTTTTCTGATGTGCGAGGATACCTAGCAAAGGAGTGAGAGAGAGTGAGCAAGCCATCATCCAGAAGCAATTCACCAGGCGTGACGGGCCGGGGTACCAGCGGCTGTAGCCTTTCAGCTGGGCCCACGCACCGAGCAGCTGGAGAGCCTCCTAGATGACTGGAAGGGGCCGGGCCTTGTTTCTTCCCGCTGGCCACTGGGACCCCTTACGAATCTCCCCAGTGAGAATTCCTAAATATGAATGGCACCATGTCAGGGGCATTTGAGAATACCTAGACTCTCCAGGACACATTGAGTTTTCTTATAAAGTTGGCTTTTGGACCAGCGAGCAGTCCTACTCACCTTCCTGGCTCACTGGCCTGTCTCTGCGTCACTGTGTTCCTAGGTACGTGACAATCAGCTCGCTCGTGTTCAGTATGGACTCACAGTTCCTCTGCGCGTCCAGCAACACCGAGACCGTGCACATCTTCAAGCTGGAGCACCCCACTAACAGGTACGCATGCGCCAGACGCCAAAGTTGCGTGCCCCAGCCTTCCTGGGAGGTCTTCCCCGACAGGGTGGCGTCGCACCAGGATGCACAACATCAGGGGCCATCCCCCCGCCCCCCAGTTCACACCCTGGCCACCCCGTCCTAGGAGACCCACGCAGGTAATTCAGCCTTTCTGTTCCTCGGTACAAAATGACCACTGAGGCATCTTGGGCTTGTCCTGAGGATTAAGGGAGTTCCCTGAAGCTGAAGAGTTTAGCGAGGTGTCTGGTACCCAGGAGAAGTCACCCACCGGGACAGTATTCTACTAATCCCCACCATCCCACCCACCACTGAGTGGCAGAGGGGAGGCAGACACTCCCAAGGCCTGTGGCTACACCAGTGGCCAGAGCGCGGCGTGCCTTCAACTGGGCAGCCAGGGGTGTGGGTATTAGCCTCCTCTCGCTGCTGTAATGAGTGACCACAGACCTCGTGGCTTACAGTAGCACACGCTCACTAGGGCACAGTTTGCTAGGCCAGGCGCCCATGGCCAAGTTCTCCATCCAGGGTCTCACGAGGTGGAAATCCAGGTGGCAGGGAGCCCCACGCTTTTCTGGAACTCGGAGCCCTCTTCCAAACTCAGTGCCATTCCTGGTGAGAATTTCGGGCTTTGCAGTGGTAGCAGTGAGGTCCCACATCCTTGGTGGCCCTCAGCTGAAGAGGCCACCCTCTTCCTTCCTCACCTACCCTTCAGTCAAGCACTGCTGCCCTGATTCCTTCCTGTGATTTGGATCGCTCCAACTTGGCCTCTGCCTTCCTCGGCCACCACCACTTGGGAGACCTCTCTGCTTTTAAAAGCCCCTGTGATTAGGTCAAGCCCAGCAGGATAATCTTGCCACCTCAGTGATCTAGGCCATATAACATAGCACAGTCCCTAGACGGCTCATTTGTCACCGTCACATGTTCTAGAGAGCAGGGCATGGAATCTTGGGGCCATTCCTAGGAATTCTGCCACAGCGTGTGAGCACTGAAGACAGTGTTAACTACCTGCTGTGTGCATGCCCACGCTTACCCTTGGAAATACCTCACAACGGGAAGGGTTCTCCTCCCCGCCAACCACAGTCCATGACCTCTTCCCAAGGTCAAGATCCTGCTGCTGGTAGCATGGTAAATGGTCCATACTCTTCTTAGCGAACTTCAGATGCCTCATCTCCTAACTTTTTGGTGCTGCGATAGGCAGATTGGAACATGAGGTGTCAGTGAGGAGCTCAGTCACACACTGAAAGCAGGTAGTAGAGTTAGCAATGGGTATGACTCTCGGACGTTGATAGAGCCTTGTGTAGTTTATAGAGTCTTCTCACACTCTGCCTCCCTTGGTTCCCCACAAGAGTCCTGGAAGATAGGAGTAGAAGTTTCATCCCTGAGGCAGTTGGGGTTCAGAGCCAGCCCCATCTGCAAGCCCCAGGGTCCACATGGAAGTACCACGTTTTACACCCCACCAAGCTTCGAGAGCTACTCCAGGGCGGAAACTCCGGGGGTGTCAAGGAAATGTCCCAAGGACCTACTTCCACTCTAGGTTTCACGGCTGTGCCAAGAGAGGCCCCTCTTCCATAGCTAAAAGTATTCTCCTCCTAATGTGGTGGGACACCTATGAGAAAGATACTTTTTCCACCTAATGTCAAGATACGGCGCCCAGCCTCTTTGTGTGTGGTGCCGCCCCGCGCTGGCTACATGTGGATGTGTGTCTCACACCCATGCCTGGCTCTGTCCCCTTTCGTCTGAAACTCCACCTAAGGGCACCAGCAACCAAGTCAGTAAGTGCCAAGGGTTGTTCGGGCCTGGTTCTATCTTCCCTCCTCAGGCTAGTGCAACACTCCTTCTCAGGAAATGCCAGGGGCTGCTCCCTCCCAGCCCCTCATGTTCCTGGAACCCTGCGAACGTCCACCCCTGCTCATGGGCAACTCAGAGCTCCGTATTCATCCTGTAGTTCTTCTAACCCTGCATGGTTTCCCTAGAGCTTCTGTTTTCTGGACTTTTCTATCACTTCTCAGACAGTTTGTAAACATTAAGCCCAAATTTCTTCGGGAGCTGCTGTAATAGTTCGGAGCACAGGAGGGCAGCTGGGCCGCTAGGAGGAACCCCGAGGTGCGGTGACAGAGTGACTCCCAGCCCCTACTTTAGCCCTGTCTTATCTGCGTTCATTACTGGGGCTTTAGACCGGAAGTTGCCATTTGACCTCATTTCCCTGTCCAGGCTCTCCTGTTTCCGCCAGTGATCTCAGAGAGCTGGGAACAACCCCTTCCTCCCCCGAGTGTCTCTTGACCTTCCCCTCGGCCGTGCATGAAATCTGAGCCACCGTGATGGCTCACATCGGCCTCTGCAGCCCGTTCCTGGCTCCTCGGGCTGCCGCCCCCAGAAACGTTCCTTTAAACTTGACCCTTCCTCCTCAAAAACTGTTACCGCCTCTCCCCCCGCCCCCCACCAGCTCTGGGAAAGAAGTAACAGCTCCTCCAGCCTGGTGTTCAAGGCCCTTCTTGGTGCACCTTACCTGCTGCATGGCCTTCCCGCCTCAGGCACCTCAGCTAGACCCGCTTGGCCGTGAGGCCTTGGGCAACCGCCTCTGCATCTGTGGGCCTCCCCCCGGCCCCGCCTTCCTGTCCCACCGCACCCACAGCTGAGTCGGACCTGCCTCCAGAGCCCGGCCCCGCAGCCCGCAGCCCTAGAACACCCCCAGTCAGCACAGACACCGTCTTACAGCACCTGCCATGCACCAGGCATGACGTGAGCCCCTCGGCGGGGGTCACCTACTCAGTGCTCGGGGCAGCCCCGCCAGGTGGCACATTAGCTGACGGAGGTTATCCCAGTCTCCCTGGGAAGTAAAGGAATTCTGTCCACCTCTCCGTCCTCCGTGGTCCCGGAGCAGCTCCGACCTGCGTCCTCTGTGTGGCCCCTCACATTTTTTCTCTCTGTGCCATGTCTGCCCCGGGAACATGGGGCCTAGACAGTATTCCTCTCTGCAAATCCCACCCCCTGGCACAGAGCTGCAGGGCAAAGCAGGACACATATGTTTCGCGATGCTCAGGATCACGATAATAGTGGAACCGCTAAAAGGGGCCCTCGGTCTGAGATGGGAACATCAAGGCCCAGAGGGGTTTGTCCAGGGCCCGCCTCCCTATGAGAAATAAACCCCGTGCTTCTGAGCTGCCGCGTGCCATCCCCCCAGCCTCGGGCCCTGTAGACAAGTGGCCTCTCAGCAGGTGCCCCCCCGAGAGCACGTGGCCACTGGTCCTTGATGTGCCCCCAGTATGCACCGCCCCACCCGCTCCCGCCTCTCACCGACAGAGCAGCCCACCCCCACCCCCTTCCAGCAGACGCCCTGCGATGGAGTCAGATGACTGCAGGGGACTTTGAATTACCTCCACCGTTGGGGGAGTCACTGGAGCCCCAGGTGACTTCAGGGCTGTAATCAACCACCGCCCAGAGCATCTTGCCCGGAGGTTTGCTGCCCACTCAGTTTGGCCAGGGATGCCTTGACTCTGAGATCGCTCTGTTCTTCCGCGAGCCTGGGACGGCCTTGAGCTTCCTTTTCAGAGTCCAGATAGTGATTCCATCTCGGGCCGACCCTGGCCTCCTTCTTAGAAATCGGGAAATCAGACTAATCACCACATGCAACTACTTTAATGTAGGGAAGCGGTAGCATTGGGAACCCCTTAACAGCTTTGCAATGGCCCTTCCGAAGGACAAACAGGCCCTCAGTGCTCTTCTGGCATTGCCAGGAGAGTACGTCCCGAGCTGTTGCGGGTGGGCAGAGCAGGACATGAAGGCACAGTTCCCTCCTGCTGCGGTGAGCCGGGGCGGGCGGAGAGCTGGCCCCGTGCCCAGGCCTGCAGGGCCGTCTCACCTCCCCCTGTGCCTTGCTCCCCCAGCCGACCAGAAGAGCCTTCGACCTGGACTGGCTACATGGGAAAAATGTTCATGGCTGCTTCCAACTACCTCCCCACCCAGGTGTCAGACATGATGAACCAAGACAGGGCCTTCGCCACCGGACGTCTCAACTTCTCTGGGCAAAGGAACACCTGCACGCTCTCCACGTACGTATGGCCCCGCCCACCTTCCACTGGCAGACTCTCAGCGGTCTGTGTGCCCAGAGCGCGAAACCCCCCAGCACGTGCAGGGAGCCCGACAAGGGCAGAGGATGGCCAAGAGGAAGGGTGTGCAGCCTTGAAGCCTGCCGCGTCCATCAGTTGCTTTTCCTCCCCAGTCGTCAGGAGCGTTCTTGGTGGGGGGCAGCTAGAAGCTGGCACAGGAAGCCCAACTTTCTGGTGATGGTGACACTATCTTGAAAGCAATCCCCATTTTTACATAACCCCATAACGAGGCTCTGGTTCCACGGTCCGGGTTCAGACACCTCTGGGCTTGACAGATATTTTATCTAAGTGGAACTTAGAGCCCTTTAAAGGAGTTAAAGCTAAACATTTTTTTAAATTTGATAAAACTAGCCAGCAACGCAGTGGGCCAGTTTTGTCGTTTGCCCTTTCTGTCACAATTAAAGGCAGAAATCCACATAAGGCAGAGGCTGTGTCCCGCTCTGGCAGGTGAATGCTTTCGCTGTGGCTTTTCACCCAGTAAGAGCAGGCACACGCTTCCTTTTGTCTCATCCTCATACTTGTTTCCAAAAATAAGACTAATCCTCGAGGTAGATCACTAAGGCCAAAAACACCCAGAATGGAGGGTCCACGGGCTGGGTGAAGGCTTCTGGTGGCAGGAGAAGCTAGTGGGACGGGCGAGGTGGGCAGGGCTTCGCACCCGAAGCTGGCCCATTGCCATCTCTGGTGTCATGGCAGCACGTGTTTCCCTTGGCCCTTAGGATCCAGAAACTGCCGAGGCTGCTGGTCGCATCGTCCGACGGACACCTTTATATCTACAACTTGGACCCCCAGGACGGAGGAGAATGTGTCTTAATCAAGACCCACAGGTGAAGAGGCTAGTTTCTACCAAAGCCTTTTAAGAGTTGTCACTGGGCCAGGAACGATAAGCCTCAGTGCCCTCACTTGTGTTCCTCCCCGGCCTTCTCCGTGGCAGACCTTGAGCGGGCACCTGCTTCATGCTGGGCTCGATGTCCGGAGCCCTCAGCCTCAAGGACGCTCTGGAAAAGTGCCAGGATGAGTAACGTGCACTCGGAGAAAGGAAATGTCTTCCTTCATCCTTTCCCCTATCCTTTCCCCCTCGTGCATAATGGGTGCTCAAAAGTGGTGCCCAAATGGAATCGAGTTCTCTTGACACCTGTGACTGAGAGCAAGGCGACCTCCTCTGGCTGTGACAGGACTGCACGAGCCCCCCCCCTTTCCGAGCATGGCTCAGCATCCTTGCCGGGTTATCAGGAAGAGCACAGGGCCCATCTTCGCTCAGTACATACAAGAGAAAGGGGTCCCTGTGACGTTGCGTGATTGACCCAGGCCGTTCCAGGTCACTGGGAGGTCACATGACCCAGCAGTGTCCAGAGAGGTCTATATTTTAAGCTCAAGTGGGCAAGCCTGAGCTTCCTAGTGCTTTTCCTTCTGGCAATATCCTGGATATGTGACGATCTCTTTTTTCTCCTCCCTCCCTCCCACCCAATTGCTGCAATTAGCTTGCTTAGCACAGGAACAACGGAAGAAAATAAAGAAAATGACCTCAGACCTTCCTTACCTCAGTCTTACGCAGCAACTGTAGCGAGACCAAGCGCCTCTTCCTCCTCCACGGTGCCGGGTGAGTGTGGACGTGGGGGCCAGGCCGGGGGTGCCGTGGGGCCGCATTTCTGACAGTGTTTTCTGTTTTCACCGTCACCTGTGGATGGAGGACTCTCCCTGAACCCCTGCCTTCCTCCCAGGTGCGGCCACGAGAACGGCCTTTAAAGTCAGGTCCCTAACCCCAGCAGGCAGAGCCCAAAACTGTCACCTCCCCAACAAGTAGTGTCAACCTTTGGCCTCTCTGAGAACTGGCAACAGGTGGAGGGTTGGAGGTGCCTGGGGTCGAGGGTGGGCGAGGTCAACTGGAGGCCTGGAAACCGCAGCCCATGGGGATTTTGACTCCTCTGAGCAGTCTCTCCATTCAGAAGGCAAAGGCAGCTCCCCGTTTCCCTGGAGCTCCCGCCCTGGGGTCCTGGCGTAAGAAGGGCAGGTCGTAAGGCCTCTCTCATGTCTCATTCTTGGTTTCCAGGTTATTCTGAGGACGGCGGAGCCCGCCGAGGAGAGGTTATTCCTGAACATGAGTTTGCGACAGGACCAGTGTGTCTTGACGATGAGAATGAATTCCCCCCTGTGAGCATTAGGAATCCCTAAGAGTGGATCAGTCTGTGTGCTTAGGAGGAATCCTTCACCTCGGGCAGGAGGCGAACTCACTTTCCCTGTTCTCCCGAGCTGTAACAGCTAACCCCCCCCTAACGGTCCCAGAGCCCTAGCTGGTGCCCTGTGCTTCAGGCCCCACGGACCGGCCAGCGGGTCAGGCTAAAGCTGGCAGCAGCCCTATAACCGAATACTAATCCAGGGAGTCTTGGAGGCCTCGCTGCAGTGCAGAGGCCTGGAATCCTTTACTTGGCTTCCTTGCTCTGTGCTGCTCACAAGGTTGGAACTCACACCTTCCTGAACTCCCAGTTGCCCGAGGCCCCTTTAAGGATGTCCTCGCAGAATACTGCCCCCTTTCTGCTGAAGATGATAAATCATTTCACAAGGCTGGGCCTAGGCCTGGAGCAGCGACCTGGATCCTCGCCTTCCTCCAGCTCTCCAAGGGCCCAGTCTGTGGGGGTGGGAGGCTCAGGGCAGCGCTTTCCTGCATTTCCCTGCATCCTGCTTCAGCCCTTCCGGCAGCAAGTACCCTCTGGGTCGGGCTGGGTGCAAGGCTTGGCTTCCTCCAGCACCCCCCATCGAAAGGGGGGATCCTTGTCCTGGGTGGCTGCCGGGGCCTCCTTAGCTTCCGATTCTTCAGACTTCCCTTTCGAGCATCCTGCAGGCGGCTCTTGTGAGCTGTGGTTAGAGTGTGGTCCAGATCAACTGAAAATCATGTAGACTTGGGAGCCATGTCTGCGCGCAGACTTAGAGAGCTACGGAGTCACACTCCTGGGGCCGGACTGGGTGCAGCCTCGAGGCCCGTTAGGTCTTGGGCTGTAATGTTTTCTCCTGAGCATTACTTCACGTCAGTTGAAATTCCATTTGCAAAAGGCTGGGGTGCAGGTTGCAGAAGTTCTGGGACAATCTGCTAAGCCCAGTCAGCTTAAAAAAAAAAAAAAAAAAAAAAAGGCCGCTTTGGGGCCCTCTGTGCACGCAACTGCCCGTGAAACCTCAGTGGATTGCCGCCTGCAATGAACATTTCTGGCTTTTAGTGGGCAGATTGCCAAATCCGGTGCCAACAATCCAGTTTCTATTTTAGGGGTGGAGAGCACTGGCTCTTAAAAATGCTCATTATAAATATAAAATCAGCTGTTGGCTTGCGGTCTCCTGGCAAGCCAGTCATTTTGCCTTTGGGTTCTCATGCTCCAGCTAGCCATAAAGGGAGCTCTTCCTGCCCGCCCCCCAGGAGTTGGCGGTCATTTACCTGAGGTGGTGTCTTCTAGGAGCAGGGCAGATGCAGTGGGGATAATGTGTGCCCCACTCTGTCCTTCACCCACTACGTTGCATTTCAGGAATTTTGCTGAAAGTCTGTGACTGCTACAAAAGACTTTTAGGTCATTAATTAGATCCTTAACTGTCATCAAAGTAAACCCTAAAACCTCTTGTACTCACACACTTGGGGTACTTCAGCTACTGGCTTTCAGGAGGTGGTCCCCTGCCAAAGGACACCTGTATAAAATAATAGGTACACCGTGTAGATCATTTGTTTGGAGTTTAAAAAAAAAATGGAGATGCTTAAAATCTAGTGGTAGAGCTTGTCGAGATTCCAGGTCACCTAAACGCTGCCAGGAAGTTGGGTACGAGCCACTTGTCCTGTCTCCCTCTTAAGGCTCAAATGCGTGAAGGTTGGTTTAACTTGCATCCAGGGTTTTTATTTAGACCCAAGGAAGGCTTCCTGCCAGCAAGAGTGTTGCTCCGTGAGTGAGATCCCTGGTAGACTCTATAGCCAGTGGTTGGGGTCATGGCGGCCATCAGACCCCAGCCCTACCCTCCAGCCTGCAGGCGGACGGGGAGGACAGGACGCAGCTTCCACAAGCTCCCAGTGTGGTGGCAGACAGCCTTCCCCATCTCATACTTGGGGATCAGAGGCATGAGGGTCACAGGGATGTCCTCTCGACATGGACCACCTCATGCCCTTATTGGCAACGATGGCCAAGGGGAGAGGAGATGCCGGACAGCTCCTCTCTCTGCATTTATTCTGCATCAGTCTGCCTGTCACAGATACTTGGCCTCTACCCACATCCCTTAAAAACGTCTGGGATTGTGAAAAAATCTTGGAGTCTCAATTAGGTGAAAACCACCTCTCTTTTGGTTCAGATCATGGGCTTATCTCATGAGCGGCTCCCTGGGCCTTTGCCTTGGGAACACAGGTCATTTAGAGTGGGTCTTTTTTTTTTTTTTAATATGTTCACACTTCCCTGGATCTGATCACTCTTATCTCTCCAAGATTTACTTTGCTCCATAAACAGTGAGAGACGAGAACTGATCGCTTCTGGTACCTTAAAAAAGGTGCCATGTTCAGGAAGCAGCTTTTGTTGCAAGAGGACGCCAACCTTTAAAAGTTTCTGCATTCTCCAACACTAGTCTCACTCTTGTGAGCAGGAGTAAAGGAATTGGGACCAAGGGTATTTACTGACTTTTTAGTAGTGATTTAGCAGTCTGTGTTTACAAGACGAACCTTTAAAAAAAAAATGCCTCTACATATAAATACACACGTATTTTACACACAGTATTTTTTTGAAACTGTGCCATAGTCGTCTACACCTAAGTGAGAGGGGTGGAATTTCTGTGGCCACGAGTGAGGGTCAGTCCGTGGACATACGGAAAAACTCCGCAGTGCCCAGCCTCCCGCTGCTCACCCCGCATGGGCAGAGATCTGTTGATAATTTAGCCTGCCTAACTGCCTCTTCCTGGAGAAAGTAAGGCCATTCTGTTTTGATTTTGGTAGATAATGTTGTGCCGTGGAAGTCAGAAGGGCAAAACGAAGCAGTCATGATGAGAAGCGCACCTCAGAGATCAGGACACCCCCTGTCAGGTGGTTTTGGAGAAAACGAGGAAGGTGGAAGAATGTGTAGCAGAAAGGGGGGCAGGTGCGGCCTGCTCAAGCCCCGGGACATGGTTCACGGCTCTCCGAGCTCTCCTCTGCCCTGGTTGTCAGGGGGTCCGGGAGACACAATATGCACATCCTGCTATTCGAAATATGTTACGGCCGTAGCGCCTGTGCTAACTCTCCATATTGATCTATAACCGGAACTTTATATGATAAAGGGCGTCCTTTTTAAATACATGCTGTGTAAAAATGTACTCACAGGAAAATCTCTTTGAATTGTATTTCTTGTATATTACATACATATAGAGAGACTTTTCAGCCAGGCAAAGTATTTTTGCAGTGATTGCAATAAATCATTTATTACCTTTTGAGTCCCATTTAGGACACTAATAAAATCATGGGAATGCATTTTTGAGGTTTTAAATTTTTTCTTCCTGGTTTTGGGAAGCAGGAAGGATGCTTAAAGTCTTTAGAATATAGTCGTTTGATCTTTTAAAAGGGGGAGGAGGGGGGCGGGCTGGGCTGGTGGATTTATCCGTGGGCTCTTCTGCGCTGAGACCTGGAAACCTCTAACTCAGTCCTAGTCTGCGCGGGTGCCCCTCAGGGCTCCTCCCCCCTGCCCCACAGCGGCCCCAAAATGGAGCCTCTCCCGCCCCACCCCAGACCTACTGAGTCAGAGTCTGCACTTGCGTGAGATCCCAGCTGATAGGTATGCATCCTAGAGATGGAGAAGCAGTGCCCTCCTCAGCCCAGCCAGGATGAACCTATGCTAAAGCCACCAGCCAAACCGGGTAACTGAAAAAGGAGACTAAAATGGAGTAAGTGCCGTGATAGTTCACATGGCCGGCATTTTCATAAATCGCTTTCTTTCGACCTCAGAATCAGCATGCAAGCTAGGTTAAATAATCACCCGCATTAGAAAGTCGGGGCTTGAATGGGGTCTAGCTCCAAAGCCGGGGTGCTCCCTGCTCCAGCCCGCACACGGGAGGGACCGCGGGGGCCGCAATGGGCAGGCTTCAGGACAAAATTCTGAGACTTACTTTCCCAGCATCTGGAGCCGGAGCTGGAACTTGCCCTCACTTCCTAACACCTTCCGCCTGGGGGACAAGGGGTCCAGCAGGTGCTCTGGCAACGGCAGGCGACGTGGTGGGGACTGCAGCAGGGGGTCACGGAAGGGTCGCGAGCGTAGTCCGCCCTGGAGGTGGTGTCGCCAGCGATGTCTAACAGAACATCCGCGAGAACCTGTCTGACTGCGGGCAGTACGCCCTGGTATTCGGCACCACCTCTGTTTAGAGGCACAGCTTCCCCAACATCATCCTCTAGGTTAAAAATCAGGGGAGGCTCATGCCGCTGCTCCGGCCCCGTGGCCCCGTCACAGGCTCTGGCTCCGCCTAGAGAGAGGGCGGACAGAAATACCCCGTCACACCTTGGGATTTCAGGTGCTCATCCCAGCCATGTTCCCACTGTCAGAATGACCTGGAACTTCTCCTGGACTTGCCCTCAGAGCCCCTAGGACAGCCAATCAGGGATCTCTCCTCTTTGCCCTTTGCTAGGAAATAAGTTTTTTTTCCCCCCAAAACACTGATTTCTTGAACACCAAAATCCTCAGTTGGTGGACTGGGCAGGAAGGCAAGGTGAGTAATTCCACTTTGGGTTGCGGTTGAGATTCTTGTACCAATTCAGATCTGGCTATCAGGGCAGCCTCAGAAGAGGAGTAACAAAAAATGGGAGTCACCGCCTCTCTCTGCCTGCCTCTCTGCCTACTTGTGATGATCTTTCTCTCTCTCTGTCAAATAAAGTAAAAAAAAATTTTTAAGTGGGAGTCATGGCTGCATCTTTAACTGTTAATGCTTCGGGTGACTTTTTTTCCTTGCCTTTTCCATACAAAAACTAGTTAGGTATCTGGCAGAAGTTAATATAATTCAATTGAATAAACAGAAGGACTCAGGAAAAGGAGCAGCCATCAGAAATAGACAAATATTGACCACCCTTTTGGCCTTTGAGCTTCCCGGTAGCCAAACAATAGAAACTTATCAGTCCATCAGGGGAAGCCACTCTCTTGCAGGCCCTGAGGTATGAGAGAGTTTTTCTCTAGGGACTCCTCCTCTAGGGAGAGGAGAGTGGGCAAGGACGGCCTTCAGGCAGTCCTCTACTTTGGTCTTCCTCCCAGGTGGTTCAGCAGAACCAAAGAGTCCCTGTTTGTGCCTAGAATCTGGAGTCCAATTTGGAGAATGAGGCTTGCAGTCAGGGGAGCAAGGGCTGGGATGGATGCCTCTTATGAAAGTATTAGACCTCCACTTCACAGAATCCTGGGATAGCTTGCATGGCATACGCCCTCCTATGGGCAACACTTCTAAAATCTAGGCAACGTATTTAGAAAAATAAAATGGAAGGCACCAACAAATTACCAAGGTAGGTAGAAACTGAAAAGTTGATCATTGAAAGACAGAGGTCACCGGGTTGGGGTCTGCGTTTAAGAGGCTCCCCCTCCCCACCCCGATGCCAGAGACACCCCTCAGCCTGTGCATCAGGAAGCAGCTAGAGCCCAGGGAGAAAACTGTCATCTCTTTGGCTTGAGCTCTTTGGGACAGAGCTCAGGGCTGTCATAACAGAAACAAAAATGGACGAACAGAAATCTCAGGCAGGATGAGGGAGCCAAAGAGGAGGAAATCTCAAAGTCCATGGATCAACTCCCTCCGCATCCTTCTCTAGTCCAACGCGGAAGATGTCAAGACATGTTATTTGCCCGAAATAGTTCTAAGTAATAAGGATGCGAATTTTGAAAGAGAAGGGGAAGGGAGAGATCAGAACATGTCATACTCTTCCTCCCCAACACATACCCAGCTGTTTAGAAGTCCGTCCTCCCCATCCTCGTGCTAACGCTCCTGGGATCTTGGTGACTCCTCAGAAGAAGAGACCTCCCCTCCCCTGGGTATCATAATTCCTGTCCGATTGTGATCGTCTTAAATGGTCTGATTACTTCATAGTAACATTCAGGATTCCAATCCCCTGGTGCCCAGGGCCTTCCGGCAGGGCCGTGACTTCTGACATTAACTCAGCCTGGAGAAGCCATACCTCTGAGATAATGTAATGTAAGGACTGCAATCTAGAAAGTTTCCATCCGAAAGCAAAGCAAATATCTGACTGGTTTGTATTTTAGGCTTTGGGGAATCGATGATTCTTGTGGCATTTTTAATATCCCTCGAGCTATGAACTCAGAGAACTTGTTTTGGTTTTATGCCACATTTTCTTCGGGATCACGTATCATGCTCAGGGAAAATCATTTCTGTTCTTTATAATTCTTGGGAACGCTCTAACACGGAACAACTGAATCAAATTGGAAGCTGCACCAGGTCTTGGATTTTGTTTTGCTTATTTTTTTGTTTTTCATTCACTAAAAGAAAAATGTTAGGGTCCCTACGAGGTATGAGACACTGTGCTCAGCACTTAAGAGACAACAAAAACAAAATATCTTACAATGCTCAACACTACTAGGGGAAATAAAATATGGACCCAGATGACGGGCACACAGGGCAGAACATGATCATTTTAGAGTTTCTCCAAACTGTACCCAGCTGGGAAGACGGGAGGGAGTTTTATGACCCGGGTACAAGAATTTGATGTGAGGCCCTAGCTGCTGAGAAAGGTTTTGATATGAGGCCAAGGAAGAAGGCCATTGCTCTTGGAGAATTGACCCTGGGAAAGTGTGCGGACCCAAGCTGGAAGGAGCCTGACCTCAGTGGGCAGCAAGAAGCCATTGCAAGATTCTGAGACTCATCCTGACCCAGTATCACATTTCTACAACAGACATTTAAGATGGTCAGCGAGTGAATCAAGCAAACTTGTGTCGGTCTGCTAACTCAACCTCTCAAGCCTATTTTCTGAAACAGTCTATTGTCCAGTAAATTACACTTTAAAATATCTCTAAGCTCCCATTTCATGTTCAGTCAGACTGGCATTTAAAGCGTAACAATGGAAAGAAACATTCTTGAGGGGGGAAAGGAACTGTGTTAAGTGTGCTGACTAGCTCCGAACTTGTTAGAAATGTCGGCTAATGGCTTGTTTTCCTATTTGTGGGTTCAGGGGGCCTGTGCTGAGGGGCCGGGGGCCTTGGGCACCGAGAGCTCCCTGAAGGAGGGTGGTCCTCCTGGAGGCCTCAGGGAAGATGGGGGGAACACCTGACTCACCGCTGATGTAGAAGGCCTTGTAGCGCCCCAGGCGGACCGTCTGAAGGGCTCCGTACTCTCCAGCTGCCCCGCTGTTGGGGTGAAACAGCACCTGAGGAAGAGGAGCACAGCCTCCTAACCAGACAGCCGTGCTGGATATTCCCTGCAAAGTATTCCTTCTCCATCGTGGTGCCCGGCCTCCCACCCCCACCCCAACCTGGTCCCAAATGGTGACCGACACAGGCCTGTGGGCCATGCTGGCCAAATCCCCGGGGGTCCCCCTGAAGTAACTATTTATTGAGTCAGAGTGGGCTGCTGCTCTGGTCAGATTCCTACAGAGTGCATAGGGTCCAGGGGAAAATCAGAGAGAGAAAAAGCTTGTTCAACACTGAAGAACTTCAAGAGGGCACAGCACCAGCTCTTGAAAACTGCTGCAGGACTGTCCTAAGTGTGGGGGACCCCAGGGGACTGCGCTGGTCACACACCTGCAGGGGCCCCGACCCTCAAGCTCAAGCTGGGGCCTGGGGACCTGCGTGTCTCCCAGATCTTCCCAGGGATTCTGGTGCAGGTGTTCCTCAGATCTCGGTGGAAGAACGGCTTCTTCAGCATCCAGCTGATTTTCTCGCTCTGGCTTGAGCAAGGGTGGCCCAAGAAGGCATCCTCAAGAGGACAGCGCAGCATGGTTTCTCCAGAACTGGGCACGGCCTCACCTTTGACTCAGTCCGACCCCACTGGGACTGAGGAAATCCTCCCTCCTCAGGCCATCAAGGAAAGGAGCACCTTATAGAGCGGAAACAGCTAATTCGGGCTTTGCCCAGGGCAGGATTTGGTAGAAAATAAACGGCCGGTGTCCTGGGTCAGTTGGTGGGAGACCGCCCTGGTATGAATCATGACCGATATATATCACTGGGAAGGCGCTTATGTGATTCAAAGTTTCCATGGGGCTTAAAAAAAATGAGAAACATCTGTTGGAGCAGTAAACAGCTGTCCCCCTGGTTTCCAAGAGGACGCCGCCAGGGGCGGGGCTCCTCCCACACCTGCACCTTCCGTGCTGTGCTCTCGTGACAGTGCCCACAAGGCCCCCGGCCAGCGTGATGACAGCAGGCTCCTTCCAAACAGGAAAAGAAGTCGTAACTCAAAACCCACTCTTCTGCCAGGCCTGCAGGAAGCCAAGCCCGTCACCGCAGGAGGCCATTTGGTTTCCTCTTGGAGAAGGCAGGAAGTGAGGGACGTGGAAAAACGTCTTGTCCACCGACCCTAGACGTACTCAGACATCCAGGAGGGGGAAGTCTCACTCTGCTGGTTCAAATCATGGACATGCTTGGAGTCTCAGTCACAGAAATGCCGTCAGGGTGGGCTGCCACGTCCAGGATATTTGTGCTGGTTACCAGTGTTACCAGAGGCAACTTCCAAAATCCAGGAGGAAGAGGAAGCAAAAGTTCAGGTTGGCTCCCACTCTGAAACAGGGATGGGTTTTGTTTTCCTCCGTGCAACTGGGCAGGGCGTTCTTGTTTCCATCAACAGAGGAAGAAGGTTGGCAAATTTACACATGAATCACTGCTGAAGAGGGGTCCTCTCCCAGGGGACAGCCCCGTCTTAATTTCAAAGATAACTTTATCTTCTGCATCCCTGGTGCACCTTCTTTGTTGCCTTTCTTCCCTGTTTGCTTTGGTTCATTTTGTTTTGTTTTAAGCAGGCGAGCGTCTCCTCGGGCCCTGGAGGCTGGCACGTCTGTGCTACAACACACACACACACACACACACACACACACACACACACACACACACCTGCGGGCAGGTGGGGCGGCAAAGCTCTGCAAAAGGGGCCAGCCCTCCACATGGCCAGCCACTTCCACCACTAGGGGCCTCCCTAAGAGAAGTGATGGGACTTCCCGAGCCTGCAACCCAGCTCCCATCTCCTGGACGGGTGGCCTCCAGGGAGGCGCCACGTCGTTCAGGACCCACAGCAGCCCCAGACCGGTCTGGACCGGCAGATGCAGCATCATTAAAGAAGCCTTCGCTTTGTTGACAATCTGTGGACTTGGTGGTGACCCGGAGCTCCTGGAGGGCTTGACCCGTGGGGACATGACAACCTCCAGCTTCCATGGGGGCAAACACAAAGCGGGATACGTGAGGCAGCCTCCCCCTCCCTGTGGTCGCCCTCAGTGCCCGGATGCAGATCAGGTGCAAGACCTTACAAGCCGCCAGCAGGTGCTCTGGGTTTCAAACACCACCTGACATCCCTGTGGGAGAAGCTGGTGGCCCATGATTTGCCTTTAAATCCCTCCACATCTGGGAGGTCGTCAGTGGGCCTGCGGGCTCCAGGTGGCTTGAGCTCTTCAACTTGTGGTTACTTCATTTGCAAAATAGGGAAGAACCCCATTGCTGAACTGCATTTGCATACTGTTTTTGAGATGATCATCTAGGAGTTACTTTGAACTTCTTGAAACTGGAGTGGTTCTCTAAACCTCGCCATGTTAGAATCCTTGTAAGCCCAGGACCCGTGTTAGCGTGAACACAATTAAAGTCTGCTTCTTAAAAATACACGGAAGCCTTACAGGTGTGTATCCACATCTGCATATGGTTGTGAAGCAGTAAGATCGCTCACTTTTCCTCCTGGTCTCTCTTCAGCAAATTCGAGATGATTTACTCCAGTCTTTTCAGCCGGTGACCAGAAAAGGCCAGATTGAAGGCCAACAGTTACCTGTGTTGCCCTCAAACTCCAAATAATCTCATTTCCAGTGTCTTCACAAACACCGCGGGGAACCTAGCACCCTGGGAGGCTGGGTGTGGCCCGAAGGTGCGAGCACCCGTGCTTTTGCTCTTGAAGATACCATCGGGGGCTTCCGGGAAGCAGTGAGTGGGGCCCCATGGTGTGGTCAGGGAGGCACGCAACCCCACTCTAGCTGTGTCCCCACAAAAACCCCCAACAGTGCTGTGGCTTGGGTCTCGTCTTCTGGCCGGGTTCCCAGGGTCCCACCCCAGTGGGGCCCCTGTCAGGCAGTAGCCCAGCCACTGTGAGGCCCCAAGCCGGGGCCTCGGTGGTGACTCCGCACAAGGCAGCAACTAGAGAGGGGGTGAGCGCTCTCGCC
Organism: Spilogale gracilis; assembly: GCA_004023965.1. NCBI lineage: Eukaryota > Metazoa > Chordata > Mammalia > Carnivora > Mephitidae > Spilogale > Spilogale gracilis. The sequence goes on along the minus strand of PITA01006419.1, from coordinate 11,726 downwards.
TCTGAGAACGGAAGTGAGCGCAAAGGGCCGGCGTCCACAGGCAGACGGACCACAGACCACGTCAAGGAGCCCAGAGCCCTTGAAGCACTTCCTGGTGACCCCAATTATTCTATTAGTAGCTGTGGTAATAAACACTCGGGAGCACCTCTCCACTGACGTCTTCCATAACCCCCCAGGGTCACATACTGCGAACCTCCAGCCCAAAGGCGGAAACCACCTTCCTGCTGCTTCGCCATCACTCAGCAGTAGAGCGGAGTGGAGGGGTCTGCAGCTCCAGAAGGTTCCCTACTGCAGGAGAAGCCGTGCTTCTTCAGAGGGCGTTTCAGACATGACTGACAAACCCCAGAAACTGCGTGAATGCTCACAGAGGCACGGGGGACCCCTCTTGGGATGGGCAAGGTGAGGGACGGGGGCGGCTTCGGGGACAGCCACCGCACATCTGAGCAGCATTTGAGTCACTTCCACATGATCCTCGGTAAAGACACAAATAGACCCTTTGATGTGTGGGTCCCGAACTGAGAAGCCGTGTGCTTGCCGGGCGCTACAAACGGGTTTGGGGCTCCCTCCGCCCACTTCCTCTTCCTTCGGGTGAAAGGAAAACACACGGAAATGACATGGAAAGGCCATCGGGCCGGACACTTCCTGGCTGTCACTGCCCCCGAGCGCCACAGCGCACATGAGGAGGGGACCCTGGGGTGCAGGGGCGGCGGTCACAGGCCGGGCCCTCTGGGAGCCAGGGGAAGGTCAGGGGCATGAAGCCCTCGTTGACCCCGCCGCCCAAGAGCTGTTTCATTCACGAGTCTGTTCATTCATTTATTCATCAGATCCACATTGACTGCAAGCTGGCCAGGTGCCAGGCACTGTGAGGTGCCCTGAGAATTCTTGGTGAGATCCTTGCCTTCCGGAAAGTTCCATCTTGGTCAGGGAGCCCCACGATACATGAGTCACTGACACTACTCAGCCATCTCCTCCAACAAAAACGTGCCAGTTGTCGCTAATGCCAGAAAACCCAATAATTGTGAAAAACTCCTATGCTATTGGGAACCAGCACCCTGTATACCACGAGCTCTAAGCCAGATGGTTCACTGTAAGTCTGGACTGGCAAACCGGATTGATTGCAGGGGGAGCGGGGGAGGGGAGGGGAAAGAGAGGTTTGTCTCAGAGAGGTCATCCATCCGGCTTTCCCAAGCTAGGCCTGGAACAGCCACCTCCATGCCTCTTTGCACAAAGACAGCCCTGGACGAGAGGCAGCAGGCCGATCCCTGAAGAGCCCAGGCAGAGCATGCACCCCTTCCACTCACCCCGTGTCCAGTCTGTGACCAGCCAAAGAGTACTCCCGAGACATCCAAACCATCCAAGTGCCGGTCCTGGGGCAGGGTGGCCCCAGCCAGAGCCACCACAGTGGGGAAGATGTCCAGCACACTGCAGGAAGAACATGACAGCACTGGTCCCAGCTATTTCCAGACTCTCTCCCTGGCCACGCTGTGGTCAAGGCCCATCCAGTCCAGCCCAGACAGCGCTGACATCCTCCCTAATGCACCCCCCCCACCTGCCTCTCCTTTCTTCGGGTTCCACTTGGATTTCTGCTCCCCAAGGAGGTTCCTCGAAGAATGGCACAGCAGTTTTGCACTCAAGCCCTGTGGCTGAGAGTTACCTGGCCTCGAATCCCAAGGTTGCATCTATCTGCCTTCTCAATGCCTCAGTTTTCTATTCTCTAAAATGGGCTTGATGATAATAATGCCCACCTCATGGGGTACTGTGTGGATGAGGCACACAGAGAAGGCATACAGAAGACCTCTGAATGGGCTACTGGGTATTTGTGTTATAATTATTCACAAGAGGGTTGCCTAGGTGGCTCAGTGGGTTAAGCATCTGCCTTCAGCTTAGGTCATGATCCCAGGGTCTGGGGTTCAAGCCCCTCTTTGGGCTCCCTGCTCAGCGGGGAGTAAGCCTCTCCCTCTCCCTTTGTCCCTCTTCCCTCTCGTGCTCACTCTCTCTCTCTTTCTCAACTAACTAAATAAAAACTTTTTAAGAAATCGATATAGGGGCACCTGGGTGGCTCAGACAGTTAAGCATCTGCCTTCAGCTCAGGTCATAATCCCAGGGTCCAGGGATCGAGCCCCGCATCAGACTCCCAGCTCAGCGGGAAGCCTGCTTCTCCCTCTCCCACTCCTCCTGCTTGTGTTCTCTCTCTGTCTGTCTCTGTGTGTAAAATAAGCAAATAAAATATTTTTTATAAAGGGTATATTAAAAAATAAAAATAAAAAATAATTATTCACAAGAGCATCCCTATGGACCTATCTAAGAACAAAGGGGTTTTACCTGCCACCAGCTAAGCTGAGAGGGTACAGTGGGTGACAGGTGCCTGTTAGAGGATGTACACTTCGTCACTCCTTCCCTGAGTCTCTACGTCAAAAATAAAATGCCGTGGTACGTGAAACATTCCACCCCTTTATTTCAGTTACTTTTCCCCCATTACAAAAGAGTAAATGTTTATGGTAGGCGGAAAGAAAAATGGAACATCCAGAAATATAAAAGGGAGAACAATGCACGAATAGTGCATTACCCAAAGCTAGCCACTGTTACCATTTTGGTGGATTTTGTTAATGCGATTTTTTTACCTGTGGTACAATTTTACTCTATTCTAGGGTATACCTCCTGCCAGCCTGCTGCGCTTTGTCAGGAAAAAAAAAAACCATCCAGCGTAAACAGTTGGACTGTCCTTTCAACAACGCTGTTTATACCCAAGGGCTAGGCCAGCCGAGTCGGCGGGCTGGGAGGCAGGCAGGGAGGCAGGCCCGAGGTGAGGGGTCCTCCCCCGGGGAGAAGCCCTGGTTCGCCCGAGGCTGAGCCCAGCCCGGAGCTTCAGGCATCCTTCTGCTCTGCCCACAACCCTGGGCAGAATCTCTCCCTGGACGACGCACCGAGTGTTTCTGGTTTGCCTTCAGCTCTCACGGTCCACACAGCTGGGGGCTTATCTCTGGAGACACGTGGTCCAGGAGCTGGCATCCCACACGGGCCAAGTCAAGGAGCACTGAGTCCGCACTCATGGGGTCCAGCACAGTCCAGGAACCTGTCCAGAGTCCAAGGATCCTGGGATGAACTGGGAAGTGCACCGAACTGCAGTGTAGTCCGAGAAGGCCGTGGTGGCCGGGGGCTGTTGGGTCAAGCATTCTCTAAATTGCTCCCCTAAGAAAGGCTGGTGTCCCGGATGGGTCTCATCAGTGAGCGAGAAAAATAGGATCTGTGTCCTGTTGGAACATACAGCATACTTTCCCTTTCCATCTTAACATTTCTCCCTGGTATCATCCTCTAATGGAACAAAGCATGAGGTCCTGATGTTCTTGGGACCCTAGCATCTCGGAATTGGTGAGGGTCCTCAGAGGTACCTTGTCCCCCCAGAGCACAAAGAAAACCCTGGTCCACGAGAAAGTCTTCAACATCTCTGATGACTCTACAATCCAGCACTGACTGCCAAGCCCAGGATGTTGCCCAGTCTTTCCTCTGTCCTGGAGGAAGCCAAACCCCGAAGGTTAGCCCTGGATGGGGGGGCTCCTGGGCACACACGGTCCCAGTGCCATCCCAAGGCTGGGTCCCCAGCTGAGGCGTGAGCTCAGAGAAAATGTTGGTCCTATGGAGGCCACCAAGGGGAGCCTAGCTGCTCCCAACCTCAACCTCCCCCCCCCCAGGAAACTGGTCCTGAGAGTCTTTGAAACCTTCGCACAAGAGACAAAAAAACAAAAAAATAAAAACCAGAACCTATATTTTCAAGTTTCTGCAGCTGACGATACTTGGGATGGAGGCTTTGGGCAAGGCCATGTTCTGACTTTTGTGGGCTCTTTGTGGGCCTGGTCTTCCATATAAATTGTTAAAAATTCTATTTCACAACTGGGTCGCCAGAAAGATGTATAGAGAAATAGTATATATCAAACCATTTTCTTCAACTTAAAAATTCTTTTTTTCCCCTTCTGATTTTAGAAGAAGTTAAAAATTTCCTGCAACCCTAAAAATCTCATGGGTCTGGCCCTGGGGCTCCGACACCCCTGCCCCACCCAGGCACAAGTTAGCACTGGCTTCTGGAAGGAGGAAACCCTGCTTCCCTGAGCCTGGGTTTTCTCTGCACAGTGACACAAAATGCTGCTCTCAGAGCGGGCAGGGGTTCTGCTGCCCATATGAAGATAGGTTTTTTCCTTCGTAAAATGGCTTCAGCCAGCCCATGCACTGAAAGCTGTTCAGAGGGAGTGTGCATGCCTGTGCTCCGCCCCACCGTGTAGCCACAGGAACCTGGGCGCAGAGAGCCGGCGATGGGGGGGATCCTCCTGGGTCCAGCCAGCCAGGCCCGAGGGCTGTCAGGAGCCCACCAGGCAGCCCAGCAGCAGCCAACGATATGTGTCAGTGGGAGCTGGGGATGGGCCGTGCTGGGCCGTCCTGGGGGCAGAGCATCCCAGGGAGGAGGGCAAGGCTGGGAAGGGAAGCATTTCCTAGAATCTGGGGACATTATATCTGGGGAAAGGTGGCGCGATCTGAGGACGGGAAGTGGGAAGGGCAAGAGAGGTGCCAAGGGAAGGATTGGGGGTGCGTGGGCCTGAACACAGAGGGACGGGAGAGCAGAACTTCCTCCAGGTCGCAAGAGAGTAGAAACTGTCCCTAGGACCTGGCAGCAGCTCCTTTTTAGCATTTAGTTTTAAGTTTCTTCCTGTTGTGGAGCACCTGGGTGGCTCAGTCATTAGGCGTCTGCCTCCGGCTCAGGTCATGATCCCAGGGTCCTGGGATGGAGCCCCGCGATGGGTTCCCTGCTCAGCGGGAAGCCTGCTTCTCCCTTTCCCACTCACCCTGCTTGTGTTCCTTCTCTTGCTTTGTTTCTCTCTGTGAAATAATAAAATCTTTTTTTAAAGATTGTATTTATTTATTTGACAGAGAGAGAGAGATCACAAGTAGGCAGAGAGGCAGGCGGGGGGGGGGGGGAAGGAAGCAGGCTCCCCGCCGAGCAGAGAGCCCAATGCCTCGATCCCAAGACCCTGAGATCATGACCTGAGCCGAAGGCAGAGGCTTTAATCCACTGAGACACCCAGGCACCCAAATAAATAAAATCTTAAAAAAAAAAAAGATTCTTCCTGTTGTAATTCCCTCTGTGAGCCCTGGGAATAGGAACGTACCCCTTCTGGCCTGAGCCCCTCTGAACGGTGGAGAGGCTGCAGCTTCCCTTGTGCCTCTGCCTCAGTTGCCTCTCGGAGGCCAGCAGAACCCCACAGCACTGTTTCCAGGCAACACAGGGGTCCCAGAGCATCAGGAGGCCCCACCAAAAGCACGCACAACCGTTACCTAGCAAAGTACAGCTAGGAGCGACGGTGAGTATGAGACCCCTACGCGTCTCCCGTTCCACCACCCACTGCCCATGGGCAAGAGTGCGGGACTTTGAAAGGAGATGTGTGGCTAGACCTCGCCCCCGTGGTGATCCCTAAACCATAGCACACTGAAGTGACCATGGTCTTCTTGTAGCTTCGACTTCTGGGACTGGGCCTCGGGACAGGACAGAAGCAGGTGAATCATCCTTCCACACAACTGATGGCTATTGGGTTGGCTGGGGTTCAAACCATCAGGCTCTTTTGATGGATGCTGCCGAAGCCCTGGCCTCCTGAGGGAAGGTTCGCTCCTAACCGTCAGGAACTTTCTGTCTGATCTGCTTACTCCCTGAGCAATGCTTGACCCACTGGGTCAAGCTGGACCCAGCCATAAATATTTGTTGAGTAAAGGAATTCCCCCCACTCTGTGTCACTGGGCTTTGGGGTTCAGGACATATGTGAGACCTTTCTTTGACCTCATGACGTCACATGGGTGGGAAATGGAACATTCGCAGTGAGTGTCTCTGAAAGGGAACCAATGGAATTAGTGTGGTGCCTTCTTCCCACGCCCCCCACCGCCAACACACGTTTTGCTCTTCTGTATTCATGGGAGTATTCAGATCAACCTGTATCTTCTCATCACGGCTCAGGGCCACCAGAACTGAGGTGTAAGGAACTCCAGCCTTAGCTCTGAATGGCTCGGGGCGGGGGGCTCTCTCTGTTCTGGAAGAAGATCTCTATCCCTCGAGGAATCAAGTACCCGTGTCGGCGCTAGGCACGCTGGGTGCGGCCTGGCTGGGCGCCCAAGGACGTGAAGCATTCTCATCAGTTTCCTGAAAACGGATCGTAAAGCTCTTCTCCTTCGAGTGGGACCCCGAAGGAATCATGGGGGAGACGCGCGGTGGCCTGTCCTGGCAGGAAGGACACTCCACCCAGATTAGCTTTCTGGGATGCAGGCGGGGAAACAGCGAGGGGGGTAAATGCTACGGAGACAGACTTTCCTGCTACAAGGCGGCCACCGGTAACCCTAAACAATATCCTACGAGGAGCTGACGGGCTGTTATCAGTCTTGTCTGGGGAAACTCCAGGGGCCGCCAGACAAATGTTATCCTGTGCCAACACTCGCTTATTCCAGTCACCAAACTATCCCCGACATCAGTGGTCCCCTCTGAGGCTTCGAATCGTTGCTGCGATGGTGCAATGTTTTCGTGGTGTTGTGGTTGCCTACAGGTGCGAACACCACTCTCGGATGAGAAGCACACGCTTGGTTTTCGGTGCTGGAACCTGAGAGGCCGCCCAGTGGTTCGTGCATGTGCAGCCCGGCCTGTGAACTCTCGGCCCAACCGCACCAGGTCAGCCCCATAAGCAGCAGCCTGCCTGGCCCTCTTCCCAGCCGGCCTGACATCACAGATTGTAGCCCGCACTGTTGTCACACCTGCTGGCCCTCCCCTCCCACACCGCCACCAACAGCACGCTGCCTTCTCCCGGCTGTGTTGTCCTGGGGGCCCCCAGGCTGCCAGGAAGGGCGCCTACCCCTCCCCCACATCCCCCATCCTCCCTATCCCCCCTCCCCCACTTTCCCCTAGGCTTCAGTCTTTCTCCCCGATCCCCACTGGGTCTGGGGATGCTGAAGGAGACCAGGAAGCTTGTTTTCCTCTATGAGGCTGTGTTTGTTAGGCCACAACCCATTCGGCCGATGGAAGAGCCTGGTAAACGCACCTCTAACCAGACCAAAAGCTCTGAGCACATGAGCAGCACCCAGGCCCCCTTGTCAGTGAAGACAGAGCAGAACCACAGAAAGGAAGTCCCCATCTGAATGAGTGGCAAGTTCCCATTGTAAGTCTCGGTTACAGAGAGCTGCAAGCGCGCGGCTCCCCGAATGGCACATCATGGCCGTGGCTCCAAGGACACTGGCCTCCGGGATCTGCCTTCACCAGGAGACAAGGGCCAGGGTGGGAGACACATTTACCGTCTTCCTTCTGCTAGAGGGAGCAGCAGCCCGTGAACTCACCTCCCTGAAGAAGCTCCACTGCCAGAGGTAGGAATGGCCACGCCTCCTTCCCCTCCCCTCCGGGGCAGGTGGACATTGAGCTTCCTTTATTGACGCCCCCCCCAGATGGCTGGCGAGATGCTGGCTTCACACAGGCCCCCTGAGGCCACGTCCCCTACCCCCAAGGATGGAATGGCTTCAACAGTCTATTCCCTCCCTTCAGCTGAGCCCAGACCCAAAGGGGAGATGCTGCTGCGACAGCAGACACCGCGCAGGCCCGGCGTCACAGCCACAAAACCCACCCAGTCCCTTCTTCCCCCCAGCGTGATCCCCAGAGCGCAGCTCGAAAATAGCCACTGCTGCTTTAACTGGCGCCTGGGATTGCCCACAGGGAGCTCGGAGCTGCTGTACTCAGACCTTTGGGGGTACCTGGGAGCACCTGGCCAAGGCAGGTAGCCGAGGAGGCCTCTCTTCTCGAGGTATCTAGCCACTGAAGCGTCAGTCCACGATTTTCTTGCTCTGCATCCCAACATCTCAAGACAGCATGGGTCTCATACCTTAACAAGGCGGTGCTGGTGACATTGACGGGAACTCTGCCAGGCCAGTAAGCCAGGGCGGGGACCCGGTGCCCTCCTTCCCAGGTGGTCTGCTTGGCTGGACTTCCCCCTGTGACAGGACATAGACAGTCGGTTCTCCAGGACCACAGTCCTTTCCTAAAAGCACCCCGAGAGTTTCAGATCGTTCCCACAAAGGACGTCATTGATGACCAGCTTTTTTTACTCCTCTAGCTCACATCTCGCATTCCGTGCTTTTATTGTCTTGGATTCAACATACGTAAACAGTCGCTTCTGTCACTCTCGATTAAACCGCATCACTTTATTTTCTCTGGGACGCTTCTAATACTTTACATTGCCTGGTTTTGTTGCCTAACACGCTGACGCTGTATCTCCCCACCGTGAGACTCCATCTGCCGCTACACCCGGGACATAGTACACGCTTAACAAACACGTTGAATAAAAACGATGTTTCTTCCTACTGATCATAATGTGACTGTTCAGGATTTTAAAAAAGAACAATTATTTGAAAATGGAGAAAGGATGAAATTCCCCCAGCTGTTCGATCTGCTCAACGCCCAACGACTGATTTGGCACGGATTTTATTGTTGTATTTTGGTTTCCTTCGCTTCGCTTTGTTTTTCTTTGAGTTAATCAGTCATTCTCATGTCGCAGAGACAGCATTAGTAATAGCTCTGACCTCTTGCCTCTTGAGGGGGTGGGTGCTGGGTGGGGTAAGAACAGCCTATGTGCAATCTATGAATTTCCACTTTGGCAATTAAAGGAATTATTTTCGTAACCACGAAGTCAAAAGTGACCACCGGTATGATGATGACCAATGGGCTGGAAGAGATGAGGTCATGTTTTATGGAAACATCCCGAATTCATGGAGCATTGAATTAACCATGACCATCCCCACCACTCCCACGCACACCCCACCCTCGTCTTAGTGGAGCCAAGGATTCCACAAAGTTAGCGTGTGGAAAGTCCTTCCAAGGCAAACGCTGTATGTTGGCGCGAATATGAAAGCCGTGACGATGGGCGGGAGGGGCTACCAGAAGGCGTTGGTTGCTTTGCTCTTACTCTGCCACAAGCAGAACCTTTGATGTCCCTGGCCCCACACACCCCACCGGAAATGCTCAACATTCTTGGCAGTGTCTCCTAACCAGCTTTGGAGGCCCCCAAGTGTTGAAGTAAGAAACAAAACATAAAAACAACTCCCGTCTACGGGCTGTTTATGCCCAGGGGTGTGGGGCTCTCGAAACCAAGTGGCAGGCTGAATGAGAAGCGCTTGGCTCGTTGTTGAGAGCCGCCCCTCCCATAAAGACGTACAGAGCCCACTCTCAATTTTTCACGCACATGGAACAGGGAATCCGGAGCTGCAGCGAGCCTGAACTGCCCTCCCATGTGGCTTTGGAATGCATAACTCATGCTGCAGCTCAAGGCCAGAGAGCAGAGAAGAAGCATCCCAGATTGCACGTGCCGGAGCCCTGCAGAGAGTTCCACCCCCCACCCCAGGGAGGGACATCTATATGGAAGCTTGCAGAGGGGTGGGGGTAGGTGGGTGAAAATAGTGAGTCTCTTTATTTGCATATCACGCTGCACAAAATTCAAACGGACTTGCTTCATCTCTGAGGCCAGATGTGAAGGGACAAGTGAAGCCTTCAGTTGGAAGAAGCAAGCCCAGAGTTCCGAGGACAGTCAGGCGAAGGCAGGAGCTGAGTGCGGCACAGCCATGGGCTTGGGCACCGGGGCTGGGTCTCTGCCTCCTGCATGCTTCCAGAACACACTAGCATCTCCTTAATACTTCTGCTAATTGACCTTTAGGGGTTCTGCTATGCACCACAACCTTTTGTGTTGCTCTTTTTTCAGGCAACTGATTTTCCTCATTCCGTTCTCAGGGGGGAAAGAATCATTCAATACATTTGCCTTATTTCAGCAGTGGGCTGAAACTTAGAGGGATTAAGAGGAGCACAGCCAGCTATAAAAAGCCTGTCTGTCAGTAAAAAGGCCAGTCCACACGGAAAGATTGCGGAGTTAAGAGAAAGAGGATGGCTGTGTATGGAGCGATCCCCTCTGTGTCGTCAGGACTGGCTAACATTCACCGGTCATTTGAATGCTGGTTTCTGGCTTTAACAGAAAGACACAACTGCATATTCCAGGCAGGCTCACAGACCTCTTCTATAGCAGAATTTTATCTTAAAGTCCAGAGTATGAGTAAGCAATTATAAAAAAAGATCTCCCTTGCTGAATCATGATATTGTACATATGAGACTAACAGAACACAGTATGTGAATTACACTTCAATTAAGACAATGTTTTTCTTAAGTCTCCCTCAGCATGGAATTGTCTTGCTTTAAATCCCAGTATCCCATTGGCACTGCTAGGTGGACAAACTTTAAAAAAGATACCCCTAGCATCCTTGGTGGGTCCCCAGATTAGTGGCTTCTGATTTTTTGAAACATCTAACAGTGTTTCCTTCGGTTTATCTGCACCAGCTGAGTCCCAGGATAGCTGCCTCTGGTCTCCCAGTACTCTGCAGTGATACCTGCTCCCACCAATGGAAACTCATTCCAAGTTAAACATAATAATCACAGTAACAATAATGTTTGCTATTTATTAAGTCCTTCCTGAGAACCTAAAGTACCTCTAAATGTAATGCTACGTGCGTCCCTGCTTTATCTCATTTAATCCTAATGACAACCTTGCAAGCTAGGCAATATTATCCTCATTTTTCAGATGAAGAAATTGAAGCTCAGAGAGGTTAAGTCATTTTCCCAGGGTCACACAGCTAGCAAATGCCAGACTCAGGATTTGGATCCAGGTCTAACGACACAGCAGCCCCTGAGCCATTATTCTAGGACACTTACTGCCACCCATCCCTAAATGTATCTCCTAGGATCTCTAGGGGAGCTTCTAAAAAAGACCCAGGCCAAGTTTTCTTTCCCAGAGATTATGACTTAATTTGCTGGGGATGGTGCCTGAACATTAATATCTTCTAAAGCTCTCCTGTGACTTAATGTGGAGAAAACCCATGTAGGACAAGGGCAGGAGGGCAAGGGGCAAAATCAGGAAATGGACATAGTGCATTTCAAAATTAGATGTGGCTTATATGCTTTTTACCTATAAGGTTCTGGGTTGTTTTGTTTTTTTTTTAAGATTATATTTATTTACAAGCAGGGGGGAGAGGGAGTAGCAGACACCCCACTGAGCAGGGAGCCCGATGCGGGGCTCCATCCCAGGACCCTGAGATCATGACCTGAGCCGAAGGCAGAGGCTTAACTGACTGAGCCACCCAGGCGCCCCTAAGCATAAGCTGTATACTGTCCCAGCCTTATACCTCCATGCCATAGGATCATAAAAGTAAGCCTATTAGTTACAAGAAGTAAGAATAATAGCTAAGTCCATAAACTGAACTTCTATGCACTTTTTGATTTCAAAGGTTACTCGTCAATTCAGATAAACCTTAATACTCCGATCAGTGGCTCTGGCCTATTACAAGTGCTTGTGACATTTGGCCTTCTATGGAGAGATGCATGTCTTATGGTCGTGAGAACACATTCTAGTGCACTTGTGGTTAGTTATGACTCTAATTAAGGCAGACCTCTTACTTAAAGCAATAAATATTTAGCCTCAGCAACCAAAACATAAACAGAACCATGATTCATGAATTTGCTTTCTTGTTCTTCCCTGGCTGCGGAAGTGAAGTGGCATTCCATGAAGCTCTGAGGACTGGGAAGGCCAAGGAAGACCCACCGTCACCCCTCCCCCCCCCGCCCACCCCCCCCCACCCCCGCACTGCGGATGGAGAGGTCTTCCCCAGGAAGGACACCCCGCCGT
>PITA01006418.1:66782-100460 GCA_004023965.1 Spilogale gracilis | reverse complement strand
TTGAACACAGAAACAAACTGAGGGACTTGGAGGGAGGGGGGTGGAGGGATGGGAGAGCCTGGTGGTGGGTACTGGGGACACCTAAAGCGTGGAGCACTGGGTGTGGGGAATGGGGAATGAATCTTGAAACACTGGAAAAAAAATTTTAGTAACAATAAAAAAAATACTGATTTTAAGGGGCACATTCCCCCTGAGGTTTATGGAAGGACTATCAACAATAGCCAAATTATGGAAAGAACCCAAACATCCATCAGCTGATAGATGTATGGGGAAATGTGGTATGTGGTGTGTGCGTGTGTGTGTGTGTGTGTGTGTGTGTGTCTGTGTGTAATGTAATATTACTCAGCTACCAAAAAAAATGAAATCTTGCCATTTGTAACAATGAGGATGGAACTAAAGTGTATTATGCTAAGCAAAAGAAAGACAAATATCATATAATTTCACTCATATGTGGAATTTAAAAAACAAAACAAAGTAACAGAAGAAGGGAAGGAAAAATAAAATAAGATAAAATCCGAGAGGGAAGCAAACAATAAGAGACTCTTAACTATAAAGAACAGAGTTGTTGAAGAGAGGTGGGGAGGGTTAAATGAGTGATGGGTATTAAGGAGGGTATTTGTTCGGATGAGCAGTGGGTGTTATATGTAAGTGATGAATCACTAAATTCTACTCCTGAAATGAATACTACACTATATGTTAATTAACTTGAATTTAAATTAAATAATAATAAAAGCTATGATTGTCTGCGGAAGCATCACTAAATTCCAATTATATTCCAAGACAGTAAGACCAAACTTCTATATGGATAGAGCTTCTATATGGATCGCTCTATAGCTTCTATAGCACTATCTATATCACTATACAATCAAAATGGGTGAGTAGAATGATGCTTCTTTATTCTTTTAAGATTTTATTTATTTGACACAGAGAGAGAGAGCAAGAGAGGGAACACAAGGAAAGGGAGTGGGACAGTGAGCAGGGAGCCTGATGCAGGGCTCAATTCCAGGCCTCTGGGACCATGACCTGAGCTGAGGGCAGATGCTTAACCTACTGAGCCACCCAGGCGCCCCTAGAATGATGTCTCTGAGGCCCTAAGAACTCAATGATTCAAATGAAGTTAAATTTATGTTAACTCTACTATGCTAGCTGAGACAGGCAATAAAATGAACCAATATTATTTAAAGGATTTTCAACAAGGACTGAAAACACAAACATATGATTAATTTCAATTAGCTGGAAACCCCTTACCTGATCTTCTTGTCCATCAAGATTTTTAATGTAAGCAAGCCCAGATTCCACAAAATAATTACTATTTGGAACAAATAAGAGTTTGATGATCTAAAATCAGTTGTATACTCCATCTTCCAGGAGCTTGGGAGATGGCAGAGTAGGACACTGAGCTCAACCCATGGAACATTTGAAACTAGATATCATCTAAGTCAATAAACCAGAAAGCAATTTGAGGAATTGCAGAAAAAAATCCACAACTAAATATAGAGAAGAACCTGCATCTGAAAGGTAAGGAAAGTCAGAAAAGTGGAGAGAGGCTGCTCACAGAAGGGAGGGCACTGCATGTGTAGAGAGGGCAGAGAAAAGAACCTTCACACCAGGTAGCCCACCTAGGGAAATCTAATCCTCATAAGATTTGGCTATAAAAACCAAAAGGACTAAATTTCATCAGTTTGTAAAATCACTAGGAATTGGAGCCCCGAGGTTTCATTGTTAGCTGACTGAGAACCGATGAGCCAGGAGGGCCAGTGGGAAGAGAGAATGATAGCTGGGAGAGAGAGTGATAGCTGGAAGGCTGCCCTTAAAGAGAAAGCAGCTTGTGTGGAGAGGCAACATAAAAACAGTACCTTACACAATGCCAAGGGCACGCAGGAGACAAATCTGTTTATAACAATGTCAGAGAACTTTGGGGAACTTTTTTGAAAATGAGGAATCTAACAAGCACAATTTTCCACCCCAACCCCCAAAATAAACACAGAGTCACTTAAAGGAGTCAGGGCTGCACAGACACTTGTACTCTTGTCTAGAACTCAGGGAAAAGTGTGTGAAAGCTGTGTGACTGTCTTAATTAGAAACTAGGTGCATAGCAGTCACCATGTGCCACACCCAGCTGCACACACCAGCCATCATCACACATGGGGCCCAGTCACACCCATCCATGGTTACATGTCACACACAACCTCATTCCCCTGGCCACACTATCATAAAAACCAGCTGCTTCAGGGATTAGAGGACCCAGCATACAACTAGAGGCCCAAAATCATTTTTTGCTAACACTGTCACATGACTCTCAAGATCCACAGCAGGCATACCTCAGAACTGACCTGTCTGTGTCTCACTGACACCACAGAGAGGAAGCACAGCCAATAACCGGCAGACAATAACCGGTTCTGGTGAACAGGGCACACTAAAATGCAGGGCACATCATGACCCCATCTTCATAAAGTCACTACTTTCAAAAGAAAAAGATACATGGGCTCCTGGGTGGCTCAGTTGGTTAAGGAACTGCCTTTAGCTCAGGTCATGATCCCAGAATCCTGGGATTGAGTCCCGCATCAAGCTCCTAGCTCTGCAGGGAGTCTGCTTCTCCCTCTGACCTTCTCCCCTCTCATGTTCTCTCTCTCTCTCTTTCTCTCTCTCTCTCTCTCTCTCTCTCTCTCTCTCTCAAATAAATAAATAAAATCTTTTTTTAAAAAAAGTAGAAGACACAGCTAACTTTCTATTTTTTTAAAGATTTTATTTATTTATTTGACAGAGAGAGAGATCACAAGCAGGCAGAGAGGCAGATAGGGAGAGAGAGGAAGCAGGCTCCCTGGCGAGCAGAGAGCCTGATGCAGGCCCCAATCTCAGGACCATGATATCATGACCTGAGCCAAAGGCAGAGGCTTTAACCCACTGAGCCACCCAGGTACCCACAGCTAACTTTCTTTTTTTTTTTTTAAGATTTTATTTATTTGACAGAGAGAAACACAGCCAGAGAGGGCACACAAGCAGGGGGAGTGAGAGAGGGAGAAGCAGGCTTCCTGCCGAGCAGGGAGCCAGATGTGGGACTCGATCCCGGGACTCCGGGATCATGACCTGAGCCGAAGGCAGTCACTTAACCAACTGAGCCACCCAGGCGCCCCCACACAGCTAACTTTCTTAACACAGAAACAAACACAGAAAGAAAAATGTGGAGACAGAGAAATTTATCACCAATGAAAAATAAGACAAGGCCACATCCAGAGATCAAAGTAAAAAAGATGTAAGTAACATGCCTGATAGAAAATTTAAATCACTGATC
Organism: Spilogale gracilis; assembly: GCA_004023965.1. Taxonomy (NCBI): domain Eukaryota; kingdom Metazoa; phylum Chordata; class Mammalia; order Carnivora; family Mephitidae; genus Spilogale; species Spilogale gracilis. Next base: position 97,168 of record PITA01006418.1, on the reverse strand, counting down.
ATAAGAATACTCACTGGGGAAGAGAGGGAAGATGGTAAAAAGTAGGAAACTCCATTTCAAATGTCCCCTGAAGTGAGATAAATATCTACAAGAACACTGTGAGCACCCAGGAAATCAGCCTGAGATGTAAGATTACACACTTCTGGATCTCTGTGGGGGAAGAGGATCACCAATGGAGAGGTAAAGTGGAGCAGGAACGCTCAGACGGATTTCGGAGGACAAAAGTAGGGGAAGGGAGCCACCAGAAGTGACCCATTGGAAAGTAATACCCCAATACAGAAGTGTCATGTTCTTGGGGACCAGCATCAAATTGCAGTCTGGTTAAAATCCTGGAGTCCTGGGACCAAGTCCTGCATCAGGCTCCCAGCTCTGCAGGGAGTCTGCTTCTTCCTCTGACCTTCTCCTCTCTCATACTTTCTCTCACTCACTTGGTCTCTCTCAAATAAAAAAAAAAAATTAAAAAGTACCCTAAAACAAAAGGAACAACTGGCAGAAGCTCACAGCCACTGGAAGGGACATAAAACAGCACCTCCAGGCCAGTGGTAGAAAATGCTGTCCAGTACCTAAGGGACCTCGGTGGCAGGGGGTGTCCCTGAAACTGCGCTTGCACTATCAACTGGGCTGGGCACAAGCAACCTGCACCAGAGGTGACTCTGCAGCCTTCTGTGTCACATGCGGGACCTGGAGTCTTAGTGTGCCTAGTGTGGGTGTGGGCTCCAGAGAGCAATTAGACAGTGACAAGCTCAGCAAACCGATATCACTCATGGTCTCGGTGCTGCGGGAGTGAAGAGACAATTCGGGACTTAGGAAGCCATTCTGGCTGGCAACTGCAGGGGTACACTAAATGTGAGAGGTGGCAGGGTGAAGGGGAAAATACAGAGGGAGTCTGTGTACCCCACACCATCCACAGGGGAGCAAAGTGAGGCTTCTCTCTAAGATGGAGGTCTGGAAAAGGACAACTCACTTTGTCCTGATTTTCAGAAAGGCTGCAAAAAAACACAAAAGAACAAATCCTCCAGAGAACAAAAACCTGAAAACCCAGTTTCCATAGAGCCCAGCCCCTTGAAAGGGGCAGGGAGACTCAGCCTAAATTAACTGAAAAACAATGTGGCAGTCCCCTCCCCCAGAAGGCAAGCCAGAAGAACAAGAGGACAACACCAAAGGATCTCCATAAAATTGTGGGGCATGGGCAATGAATCTTGAAACACTGAAAAAATAAAATAAATTTAAAGTCAAAAATAAATAAATAAATAATGAAATAAAAAATAAAAAAAACATATAAAAAATTGTAAAATCCCAACATCAGGGAAAAAAAAACAATATATTAAGCTCCTGCTACTACTCTGAAACCTATATATTTTATACACACAGCTTTTCATTTTATTCTATTGTTACCTTATTTTTATTTTTATTTCTATGTTTTCATTTTAAATTTTAAAATTTAAATTCATTCTCAGTTTTTGTCTTTTATTTTTAAACCCACTTATTATTACAACTTCATACTTAATACAATACTACATAATGATTTTTCACCTTGAATGTTTTTCAAACATATATCTGGGTTTGTTTGTTTGTTTGTTTTCTTTTTTCTCTCTTTTTCTTTCCTTTAAATACACATATACATATAAGCTTGAAGGTAATCCTTCATTCCTACTCAATACAACCCCTATATATAAACCAGTTTTAATTTCATTATATCTCTAGAAAGTGGAGTCCTCTAACAATAATAAGATATACCCAGGAGAAACTGAAATATGTTTCTCACCCACAATGAGGGTTGTACTCATCTCCCTTTCCTATTCTTCTGTCAGTGTTTTCTGTGTATTTGTTTTTGCCTTTAAAAGATATAAATACTGTTCTTGGGTGTTCTTTGGGTTGGGTTTTCTTTCTGATTTCTTCCCCCTTCCTTTACTTTTGGTGGTCTTCTTTATTGCTTTTTGTTTCTGTGCCATATAAATCCTACCATTGGGGCCCATTTTGGCTGGGTTTTTCTTGCTTCTTTTCTCTTTTTCTCTCCATTTTTTTCTTTCTTCTTCCTTTTCTGTGGTGCCTTCTGATTGCTCTGAAACCTTACAACAAGCAACTCACCTGGATTGTATTTGACATATTCAGTTATACATCTCATCAACCAACCCTCATGAAAATGACTTGGAGGAGGAACACTGAACAGAAGAAAAACTCAAAGACTGCAACACCATGTCACAGAACTACTGGATATGACACAAACAATATGACGGAAATGGAATTCAGGGTAGCAATTATCCAAGCAATGGCTAAGTTGAAAAACACCATTAGTGGCAAGATAGAAGCTCTAAAGGCAGAAGTGAAAGCTAAACAAGCAGGGGTTAAAAAAGCTATCAATGAGATTTGATCTAATTTAAATACACTAACAACTAGGGTAAATGAAACTAAAAACTGCCTTAGTGATCTAGAAGACAGATTGACTGAGAAGGAGGAGCAGGAGAAGTCTTGGAAAAAAACAGCTAAATTTCTACAAAAACAGAATTAGGGAAATAAATGACACCATGAAATGCTCCAATATCAAAATTATTGGAATCCCTGAGGGAGGTAAGAGAGAGAGAAGCCTAGAAGATATAACTGAACAAATCATGGATGAAAATTTCCAAAATCTGGGGAATGACACAAGTCTTCATGTTCTTGAGAGGACATCCTCCCCCCCAGATCATTGAGACTAGAAAAACATCCAGGTCCATAATTGTGAAATTCATGAATCATAAATTCAAAGAATATGTCTTAAGGGTAGCTAGGGGGAAGAGATCTCTTATGCACAGAAGGAGAATCATCAGAATAACATCAGACCTATCCACAAAAACCTGGCAAGCCAGAAAGGGCTGGCAAGATATTCAAGAAATTGAATGAAAAATATATACAACCAAGGATAACATACCAAGCAAGGTTGGTTTTTTAAAATGGAAGGAGAGATAAAGAGTTTCCAGTACCAGCAAGGTCCAACAGATTATGTGACCACCAAGCCAGCACTACAAGAAATATTAAAGGGGGATCTATACAAGAGGAATGAAACTGAGAGTCACACAAAACAGAAATTTACAGAGGTAATCTATAAAACAAGAACTTCTCAAGCAACATGATGTCAATAAAAACGTACCTATCAATAATCACTCCCAACTTAAATGGCCTAAATGCTCCAATAAAATGGCACAGGGTTGCAGACTGGATAAAATGACAGGACCCGTCCACATGCTGTCTGCAAGAGGCACATTTTGAATCTAAAGACACTTTGAGACTGAAAGTGAGGGGACGGAGGACTATCTTTCATGCCAATGGACATCAAAAGAAAGGTGGGGTAACAATTCTCATATCAGACAAAGTACATTTTAATCTAAAGACTAGAGTCAGAGACACAGAAGGACACTATGTCATTCTTAAAGGCTCTATACACGAAGACCTATTGTAAATATTTATGCTCACAACATGGGAGCAGCCAACTACATAAGACAACTCTTAGCAAAATGAAGAGTCATACAGATACAAAAACATTAATTGTAGGAGATCTTAACACACCATTCTCAGCAAAGGACAGAACCTATAAACACAAAATCGACAAAGAAACAAGAGCTTTGAATGTCACATTGGACCAGATGGATCTCATAGATATATTCAGAACATTCCACCCTAAGACAGAAGAATAATCATTCTTCTCAAATTCATATGGATCGTTCTCCAAAATAGACCAAATACTAGGTCACAAATCAGGGCTCAACTGATACCAAAAGACTGAGATTATTCCATGCATATTTTCTGAACACATTGCCTTGAAACTAGAACTCAGTCAGAACAAAAAGTTCAGAAGAAAACTAAACACTTGGAAGCCAAAGACTTTCCTGTTCAAGGATACTTAGATCAACCAGGAAATCAAAGAAGAACTTAAACACTTCATGGAAACCAATGAGATTGAAGATACATTGATCCAAAACCTATGGGATACATCAAAGGAAGTCCTAAGACAGAAATATATAGCCATCCAAGCCTCACTCAAAAAAATTGAAAAATCCCAAATACACCAACTCTTGTTAAACATTAAAAAACTGGAAAATCAACAACAAATTAAGCCAATCCAGCAAGCAAGATGAGAAATAATTAACATTAGAACAGAGGTCAACAAAGAGAAACTAGAGATACAGTAGGACACATCAACAGAACTATAAGCTGGTTCCTTGAAAGAATAAGATCAATAAACCATTGGCCAAATTAATCCAATAGAAAAGGGAGAAAACCCAAATTAATAAAATTATGAATAAAAGGGAAGAGATCACAACTAAAACCAAAGAAATAGAAATAATCATCAGAAATTACTATCAACAGTTATATGTCAATAAGTTAAACAACCTAGAAGATATGGATGCATTCCTGGAAACCTATAAATGTCCAAGATTGAAACAGGAAGAATTGACAATCTGAATAGACCAATATCTAGTAACGAGATTGAAGCAGTGATCAAAAACCTCCCCAAAAACAAGAACCCAGGACCTCACAGATTCCCTGGGGATTCTACCAAATGTTCACAGAAGAAATAACACCTGTTCTCCTGAAGCTGTTTCAAAAAATAGAAACGGAAGGAAAACTTCCAGACTCTTTCTATGAAGTCAGCATGACTTTAATCCCAAACCAGACAAGGACCCCATCAAAAAGGAGAATTTCAGACCAATATCCCTGATTAATATGGATGCCAACATTCTTAACAAGATCCTAGCTAACAGGATACAACAGTACATTAAAAAGATTATCCACCACAACCAGGTGGGATTTAGCTCAGGGATGCAAGTGTCATTCATCATTTGAAAATCAATCAACATGATAGAACAAATCAATAAGAGAAGAGAGCAGAACCACATGGTACTCTCAATTGATGCAGAAAAACCATTTGACAAAATACAACATCTTCCTAATTAAAACTCTTCAAAGTATAAGGATAAAAGGAACATTCCTCAACCTCATAAAATCTATCTACAAAAAAACCCACAGGGGATATCATTCTCAATGGGGAATAACCAACAGCCTTCCCACTGAGATCAGGAAAAAAACGAGGATGCCCACTCTCACCACTATTGTTCAACATAGTGTTATAAGACCTAGCAACAGCAATCAGACAACAAAAAGAAATAAAGTTGCTCAAATTGGCAAAGAGGAAGTCAAATTGTCTCTCTTCACAGATGACATGATACTCTATATGGAAAACCTAAAAGACTCTACCCCCAAACTACTAGAACCTATACAACAATTCAGTAACATTACAGGATACAAAATCAATGCACAGAAATCAGTTGCATTCTTATACACTAACAATGAAAACATAGAAAGTGAAATCAGAGAATTGATTCCGTTTACCATAGCACCAAAAATCATAAGATACCTAGGAATAAAGCTAACCAAAGACGTTAAGGATCTGTACTTGAGGAAACACAAAACACTCAGAATAAAATTGAAGAAGACACAAAAAGATGGAAGAGCATTCCATGCTTATGGATCAGAATAATAAACATTGTTAAAATGTCTATACTTCCCAGAGAAATCTGTACTTTCAATGTCATTCCAATCAAAATTCTACCGACATTTTTCAAAGCACTGGAACAAACAATCCTAAAATTTATATGGAACCAAAAAAGAACCCGAATAGCTAAGGAAATGTTGAAAAACAAGACAGAGCTGGGGGCATCATATTACCTGATTTTAAGCTTTATTACAAAGCTATGATTACCAAGACAGCATGGTACTGGCACAAAAACAGACACATAGACCAATGGAACAGAGTAGAGAGTCCAGGCATGGACCCACAACTCTATGGTCAAATAATCTTCGACAAAGCAGGAAAAAATATCCGGTGGGAAAAAGACAGTCTTTTCAAGAAATGGTGCATGGAAAATGGACAGATACATATAGAGAATGAAACTAAACCATTTTATTATGCCACCCACAAAGATAAACTCAAAATGGATGAAAGACCTCTACGTGAGGGCACATGGGTGGCTCAGTTCATTAAGCCTCTGCCTTCAGCTCAGGTTGTGATCTCAGGCTGCTGGCATTAAGGTTCACATCGGGCTCTCTGTTAAGTAGGGTGCCTATTTCCTCCTCTCTCTCTGCCTGCCTCTCTGTCTACTTGTGATCTCTCTCTCTGTCAAATGAATAAATAAAATTTTTAACAAAAATACCTCTACATGAGACAGGAATCTATCAAAATCCTAGAGGAGAACATAGGCAGTAACCTCTTTGACATTGCCCACAGCAACTTCTTTCAAGACATGTCTCCAAAGGCAAAGGAAACAAAAGTGAAAATAAACTTTTGGGACTTCATCAAAGTAAAAAGCTTCTGTACAGCAAAGGAAATAGTCAACAAAACAAAGAGGCAACCCATTGAATGGGAGAGGATATTTGCAAACAACACTACAGACAAAGGGATGATATCCAAGATCTATAAAGAATTCCTCAAACTCAACAACCAAAATAAAGATCTCCACATAAAAAATGGGAAGGAGATATGAAGAGGCACTTCTCCACAGAAGAAATACAAATGGCTAAAAGACCCATGGAAAAATGTTCATCACTAGTCTGATTACAAACTCTGGTCTGAATGGCCAAAATTAGAAGACAGGAAACAACAAGTGTTGGAAAGGATGTGGAGAAAGGGGAACCCTCTTACACTGTTGGTGGGAATGCAAGTTTGTTCAGCTGCTTTGGAATGTGGTGTGGAGATTCCTTAAAAAATTAAAAATAGAGCTACCCTATAACCCTGCAATTGCACTACTGGGTATTTACCCCAAAGATACAGATGTAGTGAAAAGAAGGGCCATAGGTAACCCCATCTTCATTGGAGCAATGAGCACTATTGCCAATCTGTAGAAAGAGCCAAAGTGCCCTTCAACAGATGAATGGATAAAGAAGATATGGTACATATATACAATGGAATATTATGCCTCCCTCATAAAGGATAAATACCCAACTTTTGTAGCAATGGACTGGATTGGAGGAGATTATGCTGAGCGAAATGAGCCAAGCAGAAGGAGTCAAGTATCATGTGGTTTCACTTACTGTGGAGCATAAGGAGGAATATGGAGGACAGTAGAAGAAGTAAAGAAAATGGGAAGTGGGGTAAATCAGGGAGGAAGATGAAACATGAGAGACTTTGGACTCTGAAACAAACTGAGGGTCTTGGAGGGAAAGGGGTCGGGGGATTGGTGAGCCTGATGGTGGGTATTGAGGACATGTATTGCATGGAGCAGTGGGCGTGGAGCATAAACAATGAATCTTGGACACTGAAAAAATAAAATAAAATAAATTTAAAAAATACTCACTGGACTTGAGAAAATATTGGATACAAGAGAGACTTTTAACACAGAAATAAGAAACAACATAGCAGAAATAATGTGTTCAATAAAAGAAAGAGAAAAAACACTTGATGTTATGAATGAGAACATAGAAGATGCATAGAAGTGAATTAGTGACCTAGAAGACAGAGCAAAGGAAGGTGATCAAACTGAAAAAGGGAGAGAGAGGAATTACACAAAATGAGAATAAGTTAGGGAACTTATTGGCTCCATGAAATATAATAACATTCATGCTGTGGCAGTCCCACAAGAAGAAAGAGATAAAGGGGCAGTAAATTTATTTGAAGCACTAATACCTGAAAACTTCCCTAATCTGGGGAAGGAAACAAATACCCAGATTCAAAAGGCACAGGTAACTCACAATAAAATTAAAAAAGAAGAAAAAGATCAAAACAGAAACATGTATTAATTAAACTGGCAAAATATAGGGATAAAGAAAAAAATCTGGAAGTAATAAGACAAAAAGAAGGGAAAACATGTAAGTCTAGCTGGAGATTTTTCAACAGAAACATTGCAAGCCAAAAAGTGACACGATACATTCAAAATGCGGAATGGGAAAAATGTGCACCCAAGAATATTCCACCCCACAAGGCTATATTGAAGGAGAGATTTAAAAAAAAAAAAGTTTTCTAGAAAAGCAAAAACTAAAGGATTTTGTGACCACTAAACCAAACTTGCAAGAAATATTAAATAGTTCACTTTGAGTGCAAAAATGAAATAAAAAGTGACAGTAAAATGTAGGAAACACAGGGAGATTTAGGAAGATGGCAGCAGAGTAAAGGACCTTGTTTCATCTGATCCTTTGAATTTTTTTTGGATATCTATCAAACCATTCTGAACACACACAAATTTCAACCTGAGACGTAAGATTTATCTGGATCCTTACAAGCAGAAAAGCAACTACTTTTTTGCAAGGTAAGAGATACAGAACCTTGAATCTTTGGGGGAAATATCAAGAAACAATTGGAGGGGGTACAGAGCGTCCATAAACCAGCCACTGGAAAGGGCTATAGTACTGGAGTAAAAAATCAGGACCCTTGGAAATCTGCTCTAGCAAGAGATATCCCTTTTTGAAAAGGGCACAGGGGATGATTAAGGCAGAAGTCTAGGTGGATCATTGTTGTCTCAGAATTCCAGGAGACTCAGAAATAATGGGGGAGCCTGAACTGATGGAGTGCCCAAACAGTGGAACAGGGAGACTAGTTATTATCATCGAGCCCAAAAGGGACTCTCAGCTCTGGTGACTATAAGCCAAAAGTGGATCCAGTAGGGAGATAACTCTCTGCCTGACCACCCTGAAAGGACTAGGAGGTGAGGGCTATTAAACATCCTACAGGAGATATAAAATGAACTGCACCCATGACAGAGCAACAGTTCTCAGGGTGGTGTGGTCCATGAAATGACAATAGGGCAGCATGACTTGGGAACTACAGAAATCTGGGATATGCAGAAAAGGGTGCACATGAGAGCCAACAGCTATAAGCAATTTCAATCACAAAGTGCAGAGACTCTTGAGGGTTCCCATAATTCACCCTAGAGAGGGGCAGTGAACAGGAGATGCAGGATTTGGTGGTTTGGCACACAAACAGGCCATGCCCACAAATGGGCAACAGCTCTCAGGGCAGTGTGAACACTGAAGGAACACTGGGGTAGTATCCAGCGTGACCTGTTGCTGTGGAAGAGGGTACACGTGTGAAACCAAGGTCAATAGCAATTCCCAAAGTCACAAAGCACAGAGGTGCTCGTGGGTCCCTGTAAATCACCTTGGAGAGGTGCATGGGCATGAATAGTGTCTGTGGAGTTTGGTACACAGAGAAGTGGAAACAGTTTGACCTGAAGGATTTATTGAAGAAAAGGGACTGAGAACATGTGCTCTGGACAAGAGATTCCCTCACAACCATATTTGTTCTGACCATCTAAAGAGAAGTGGAAAGCCACCAGGGGAAAAAAAAGCCACAAAACCAACCAGTTCACATTAAGCCTATTCCCTTAACAGGAGGTGGAGCAACTCCAGCCAGGAAAAGAGACTGAGAAGCCAGGTGCAAGCCACTCCCCTAGAAGACAGATTGGAAGAACAGGTGAATGATAAGCTTATTTCCCAAAGGACTGTAAAATTCTAGCATAAAAAAAAATAATGTAGGAGCTCCAGGTGTTCCCTCATGACTAGTTTATACTTCAGGCTAAAATTTTTCAATTCTTTTTAGTATATTTTCTCATTATTTCTTTTTTTTCTTTTTTTTTCACCTTGTTCCCATTTCACATGGGTACTTACATCCCAATGTACATTTTTAAGTCACAGTTTAACTTTTTTTTCATATCTACATTTTATATTTATGGTCCATACTAACCAGTTTTTCACTATATATATAGTGAATATATATATTTTTTTCTGAAAATATATATATTTATATTTATATATATTAATATATATTATTTATATATATTTATATTTATATATTAAATATATATATAATTAATTCTATATTAATATATATATTCTGAAAAATTCTAAAATATATATATATATTCTGATTTCTTTGCTATTTGGAGATATAGTACCATCTCACACACAGATGAAAAATCAAGCCAGGATAGACAAATTACCCTGCTTTCTCCACCTTAAGAGATTATAATCTCTCTCCCTGCCATCGTCCTGTGTTGTTGTTGTTGTTTTTGTTGGTTTGGATCATCTTGGCTTTGGTTGTGTATCTGTGGTAGCTATTGACCACTTTGGATTTTTCTAAGTTGCTTTTTGCTTGGGTCACAGTTGATATTTTGAACTCTGTTCATTCGTTCAACCATCCCTTGACGGAATGATGATGATGAGGAGCCCTCAACAAAGACAAGAACCAGAGACAATGTCTTCTGTCACAGAACTAATGGTTATGGATATAAGAACAATGTCAGAGCTAGACTTCAGGGTAACAATTATGAGGCCAATAGCTAGGCTTAAAATAAGCATTAGTGATGATATAGAATTTCTAAGGACAGAAATGAGATCTAATCAGGGTGAACACAAAAATGTTATGAATTAGATGCAGTCTAAACTGGATACTCTAATAGTCAGGGTAAATGAGGCAGAAGAGTGAATCAGTGATCTAGAAGATAAGCTGATAGAAAGGAAGGAAGTTAAGGAAGCTAGGCATAGGCAGTCAGTAGCCCATGGAAATAAACTTATAGAGATCAATGATGTCATGAACATTCCAATGTCAGAATTGGGGTTGGAGAGAGAGGACTGGAAGGTATATATGAGCAAATTATAGCTTCAGACTTCCCTAATCTGTGGAAGCAAACAAGCATTCATATCCAAGAGTTAGAGAGTACCCCTCCCAACCCCCTCAAAAGATCAACATCCCGACATATAATAGTGAAGCTTGAAAATCCTAGAGCCAAGGAAGCCATCCTGAGAGCATCTAAGCAGAACAGATTTCTTATGGATGTAGGAAGGAACATCAGAATAACATCAGACCTGTCCACAGAGACCTGGAAAATGAGAAGGGGTGGCAAGATATATTCAGGGTAATAAATGAGAAGAACATGCATCCCAGAATAATTTATCCAGCAATACCATAATTCAGAATGGATGGAGAGATAAAGAGCTTCCATGACAGGCAGAAATTGAAAGAATGTGTGACCATCAAGACTGTCCTTCAAGAAATACTAAGGGGGATTCTGTAAACAAAGAAAGACCCCAAAAGTAATATAGACCAGAAATTAACAGACACAATCTGTAGAAACAGAGACTTCACAGGCAATACAATGGGACTAAATTCATATCTTTCAACATTTATTCTCAATGTGAATGGGTTGAATGCTCCCATGAAAAGATACAGGGTTTCAGATCAGATAAAAAAGCAGGACCCGTCCATATACTATCTACAAGAGACCCATTTTGAACCCAAAAGCAAGTCCAGATTGAAAGTGAGGGGATGGAGAACAATCTACTATGCAAACAGACCTCAAAAGGAAGTGGGGGTAGCAATCCTCATATCTGACAAACTAGATTTCAAGCCAAAGATTGTAGTAAGAGATGTAAAGGGACACATATCATATTTAAAAGTCTATTCAACAAGAAAATCAAACAATTGTAAATATCTAAGCCCCAATATGGGAACCGCCAATGACATAAACAACTAATAACCAAAACAAAGAAACATATTGATAATACACTAACAGTAGGCGACTTCAACACTTCACTCACAGCACGAGAGAGATCATCTAAGCAGAAGCTCAACAAAGAAACAAGAGTTTTAAAGGACATATTTGACCAGAAAGCCTTAATAGATATATCCAGAACATTCCATCCTAAATAAGAGAACACTCATTCTTCTTGAGTGCACATGGAATGTTCTCCTGATAGATCACAAATCACTTGGAGATTAAAGAGTATCCTGTTATAGAATGAATGGCTCAACCAAGAAACTAAATCATAATTAAATTAAAAAGGAAATTAAACAATTTATGCAAACCAATGAAAGTGAACATACATTGGTTCAAAAACTATGGGACACTGCAAAGGGAGTCCTTAGAGGGAAGTACATAGCCATCCAAGCCTCTCTCAGAAAAGTAGAAAAATCCCAAAAGCATAAGCTAAACTTACACCTAAGGGACCTGGAAAAAGAACAGCAAGAAAAAGAAAAGAACAGCAGAAATCAATGAAATAAAAACTAGAAGAACAGTAGAACAGAATAATGAAACTAGAAGATTGTTCCTTGAAAGAATTAATATGATCAATAAACATCTGGCCAGATTTATCCAAAAGAAAAGAGATAGGAACCAAATTAATAAAATCATGAATGAAAGGGAAAATCACGACCAATACCACTGAAATGGAGACAATTGTTAGAACTTATTACCAGCTTCTATATGCCAACAAACTAGGCAAGCTGGAAGTAAAGGATGTATTCCTGGATACTTATAAACCACTAAGATTCAAACAGGAAGAAGTAGACAATCTGAACAGACCAATAACCAGCAAGGGAGTTAAAACAGTAATCTAAAACCTCCCAAGAGGGGTGCCTGAGTGATTCAGTCATTAAGCATCTGCTTTCGGGTCAGGTTGTGATCCCAGAGTCCTGGGATCATGCCTCGCATTGGGCTCCCTGCTCCGTGGGAAGCCTGCTTCTCCCTCTCTTGCTCTGCCTACTTGTATTCCCTACCTGACTGTTTCTCTGTGTCGAATAAATAAATAAAATCTTAAAAAAAAAAAAACTCCCAAGAAGCAAGAGTCCAGGATGTCTTCCCAGAGGAATCCTACCAAACATTTAAAGAACAAATTATACCTATTCTACTGAAGGTGTTCAAAAAAAAAAATAGAAATGGAAAGAAAATTATTGAGGCCAGAATTACCTGCATCTAAAAACCAGACAAAGACCCCATCAGAAAGAATTACAGATTAATATCGTTGATGAACATAGATGACAAAATATTAAAAAAAGATCTTAGCAAACAGCATCTAACAGTACATTAAAAGGATTATTCAGCATGACAAGGTGGGATTTATTATTGGGATGCAAAGGTGGTTCAACATTTGCAAATCAATCAGTGTGATGTAACACATTAACAAAAGAAGAGACAAGTACCATATGATCCTCTTAATTGAAGCAGAAAAACATTTGACAAAATACAGCATTCTTTCTTGGTTAAAATTCTCCACAGTGTAGGGAAGGAGGGAACATACCTCAATTGCATAAAAGCCATCTAAGAAAAACCCACAGCAAATATCATTCTCAATGGAGAAAAACTGAGTGATTTTCCCGTAAGGTAGGAACATGACAGGAATGTCTACCATCACCATTTTTGTTCAAGATCATATCAGAAGTCCTAGGCTCAGTTATCAGGCATAAAAATATATAAAAGGTATTCAAATCGGCAAAGAAGAAGTCAAATTCTCTTCACTGATGACATGATACTTCATATGGAAAACACAAATACTCCACCCCTAAATTACTAGAACTCATATAGCAATTCAGTGATGTGGCAGGATAAAAATTAATGCAGAGAAATCAGTTGCATTTCTGTATACTAACAATGTGACTGAAGGAAGAGAAATTAAGGAATTGATTCCATTTACAATAGCACCACAAGCCATAAGCTACTTAAGAAAAAAAACTAACCAAAGAGGTAAAGGAGCTATACTCTAGAAACTATAGAAGACTTATGAAAGAAATAGAGAAAGACACAAAGAGATGGAAAAATATTCCATTCTCAGGGATTGGAAGAATAAACACTCCTACCCAGAGTAATCTATAATTTCAATGCAATCCCTATCAACATACTATTGACATTTTTCACAGAGCTGGAACGAACAATCCTAAAATATGTATGGAACTTGAAAAGACCCCAAATTGCCTGGGGATTGTTAAAAAAGAAAAAAAAAACTGGGAATATCTTTATACCTGACTTTAAGCTGTATTACAAAGCTGTGTTCATCAAGACAGTATGATATTGGTACAAAAACATACACATAGATCTCCTTCAAAATCCTAGAGGAGAACATAGGCAGTAACCTCTTTCACATCAGCCACAGAGACTTCTTTCAAGACATGTCTCCAAAGGCAAAGGAAACAAAAGGGAAAATGAACTTTTGGAGTTTTATCAAAATAAAAACCTTCTGCACAGCAAAGGAAACAGTCAACAAAACAAAGAGGCAATCCACAGAACGGGAGAGGATATTTGCAAATGTCATTACAGATAAAGAGCTAGTATCCACTAGATGTAAAGAACTTCTCAAACTCAGTACTCAATAGAGACCCCAGAAATAGATTCTCAACTCTGGTCAAATAATCCTCAACAAAACAGGAAAAAATATCCAATGGAAAAAAGACAGTCTCTTCAATAAATGGTGCTGGGAAAATTGGACAACAATATGCAGAAGAATGAAACTGGATCATTCTCTTACACCATGCACAAAAATAAACTCGAAATGGATGAAAGATTTAAATGTGAGACAGGATTCCTTCAAAATCCTAGAGGAGAACATAGGCAGTAACCTCTTTCACATCAGCCACAGAGACTTCTTTCAAGACATGTCTCCAAAGGCAAAGGAAACAAAAGGGAAAATGAACTTTTGGTGTTTTATCAAAATAAAAACCTTCTGCACAGCAAAGGAAACAGTCAACAAAACAAAGAGGCAATCCACAGAACGGGAGAGGATATTTGCAAATGTCATTACAGATAAAGAGCTAGTATCCACTAGATGTAAAGAACTTCTCAAACTCAGTACTCAAAAAACAAATAATCCAGTCAAGAAATGGGCAGAAAACATGAACATATACTTCTCCAAAGACATACAAATGTCTAACAGACACATGAACAAATGTTCAACATCACTAGCATCGGGGAAATACAAATCAAAACCACAATGAGATAGCACCTTACACTAGTTAAAATAGCAAAAATTAACAAGGCAGGAAACAATAAGTGTTGGCAAGGATGTGGAGAAAAGGGATCCCTCTTACACTGTTGGTGGGAATTCAAGTTGGCACAGCCACTCTGGAAAAGGGTATAGAGTAAAGACATTAAAAATAGAGCTATCTTACAACTGAGCAATTGTGCTACTAGGCATTTACACCAAGATAGAGATGTAGTAAAAAGAAGGGCCACATGCACCTCAATGATCATAGCAGCAATGTCCACAATAACCAAACTTTGGAGGGAGCTGAGATGTCTTTCAATAGATGAATGGATAAGGAATATGTGGTACATATAAACAATGGAATATTACTCAGCCATCAGAAAGGATGAATACCCACCATTTGCATCAACAGGTATGGAACAAAAAGGGTTATGCTAAGTGAAATATCACAAGGAGAGGAAAATAATTATCATATGGTTTCACTCATATGTGGAACGTAAGGAATAGCATGGAGGACCATAGGGGAAGGGAGAGAAAACTGAATGGGAGGAAATCAGAGAGCGAGACAAAACATGAGAGATTCTTAACTCCAGGAAACAACCTGAGGGTTGTAGAAGGGAGGATGTGGAGTGATGGGGTAAGTGTGTGATAGGTATTAAGGAGGATACATGTGATGAACACTGGATGTTATATGCAACTAATGAATCATTAAACACTACATCAGAAACTAATGATATACTTATTGTTGGTTAACTGAACTTAATAGTATAAAAAAATTTTAAAAAGTAGGAAAAACAAAAGCAGAAAATAGACATTTGTATAGGAAAAGTCAAGAACTTACCAAAAAAAGATTAAAAATATAATAATATATACTAAAACGAGGAGAGGAGAAAAGAGTGGGTTCCAACTTAAACAACCAGCCACTTAATATAGACACCAGAGAAGGTTATATACAAGCATAACTATAGCCATATATGAAAAACCACTAATTGGGGCACCTGAGTGGCTCAGTTGGTTAAGCGACTGCCTTCGGCTCAGGTCACGATCCCAGAGACCTGGGATTGGGCCCCACATCGGGATCCCTGCTCAGTGGGAAGCCTGCTTCTCCCTCTCTCACTCCCCCTGCTTGTGTTCCCTCTATAGCTGTATTTATCTCTGTCAAGTAAATAAATAATATCTTAAAAAAAGAAAAAAGAAAAAAAGAAAAACCACTAATTAGCATGGAAAAAATGAAGAGAAAGAAATCCAAATATATCACTTAAAACATGAAAAATAGAAAGGCAAGAAAGGATCACAGAAAATTTTAAGATTTTTTTTATTTGAGAGGGAGAGAGAGTGAGTGAAAGGACAAAAGCAGGGAAAGGAAGACCCAGAGGGAGAAGGAGAAGGAGGCACCCCACTGAGCAGGGAGCATGACATAGGACTTGATCCTAGGACTCTGGGATCATGACCTGAGCTGAAGACAGACACTTAATAGATTGAGCCACCCAGATGCCCCAGGATCACAGAAAATCAAAAGAAACAACCACAAAACAAGTAATAAAATGGCAATAAATACGTATCTATCAATAATTTCTCTGAATGTAAATGGACTAATTGTTCCAATCAAAAGACGTAGAGTGAGACACTGGATAAAAAATAAGACCCATCTATAGGTTGCCTAGAAAAGATTCATTTTAGATGTAAATACATCTCCAGATTGAAAATGAGGGGATAAAAAGATACCTGTCATACAAATGGATGTCAAAAGAAAGCCAGAGCAGCAATCAGATAACAATAGACAAAGAAGAACACTGTATAATTTACAAAAGGGGGGGGGGAATCCAACAAGAAGACAAATCAATGGTAAATATGCCCCCAACACAGAAGCACCCAAATACATAAAACAATAACAACACAAAAGAACTAATCAACAATAATACAATAATAGTAGGAGACGTTAAACCCCACTTACATCAAGACAGATCATCTGAACAATCAACAAGGAAACAGTGGTTTTGAATGACACACTCGACCAGATGGACTTAACAGATATATTCGGAGCATTCCATCCTAAAACAGCAGAATATATATTCCTTTTAATTGCACAGAGAACATTCTAGAAAGATCATATGGACCTATAGATCACATATTAGGTTAAAAAAAAAAGCCTCAACAAATTCAAGGAGACCAAAGGCACCCATGCAGTTTTTCTGACCACAATATCCTGAAACTAGAAGTCAAACAAACAAACAAAAAATTAAGATGTTATTTATTTATTTGAGAAAAAGAGAGAGCCAGAGACACAAAAAGAGAGAGAGAGCATGAGCAGGGGCACAGGCAGAGGGAGAAACAAACTCCGCTGAGTGGATAGCCTGACTCAGAGCTCAATCCCAGGACCCTGAAATCATGATCTGAGCCAAAGGCCAACAATTAAATGACTGAGCCATCCAAGAACCCCAAGAAAAATTTTGAAAGAATACAATTACTTGGAGGTTAAAGAACATGTTACTAAACAATGAATGGCTCAAACAAGAAACCAGCAAACAAATTTTTTAAAAATACATGGAAAGAAATGAAAATAAAAACCTAATGGTCCATTCTTACACCACACACAAACATAAACTTGAAATGGATGAAAGACCTCAACGTGAGGCCAGAATCTATCAAAATCCTAGAGGAGACCATAGGCAGTAAACTCTTCAACATCAGCCACAACAACTTCTTTCAAGACACGTCTCCAAAGGCAAAGGAAACAAAAGCAAAAATAAACTTTTGGGACTTCATCAAAATAAAAAGCTTCTGTACAGCAAAGGAAACAGTCAACAAAACAAAGAGGCAATCCACGGAATGGAAGAGAATATTTTCAAGTGACACTACAGACAAAAGGCTAGTATCCAAGATCTATATAAAACTTCTCAAACTCGACCCCACCTAAAAAAGATGATCACATCAAAAAAATGGGAGGAAGACATGAACAGACACTTCTCCATAGAAGACATACAAATGGCTAACAGACACATGAAAAAATGTTCATCATCATTAGATATCAGAGAAATTCAAATCAAAACCACACTGAGATACCACCTTACAGCAGTCAGAATGGCCAAAATTAGCAAGACAGGAAACAACAAGTGTTGGAGAGGCTGCGGAGAAAGTGGAACCCTCTTACACTGTTGGTGGGAATGTAAACTGGTGCAGCCATTTTGGAAAACAGTGTGGATATTCTTTAAAAAATTAAAAATAGAGCTACTCTATGACCCTGTAATTGCACTACTGGTTATTTACCCCAAAGATACAGATGTAATGAAAAGAAGGGCCATATAAACCCCAATATTCATTGCAGCAATGGCCACAATTACCAAACTGTGGAAAGAGCCAAGGTGCCCTTCAACAGATGAATGGATAAAGAAGATATGGTCCATATATATAAGTGGTTATTATGCCTCCATCAGAAAGGATGAATACTCAACTTTCTATCAACATGGATGGGAGTGGAGAAGATTATGCTGACTGAAATAAGCCAAGCAGAGAAAGTCAATTATCATATGGTTTTGCGTACTTGTGGAGCATAAAGAGTGACTTGGAGGACATTAGGGGAAGGAAAGGAAATGTAATTGGGGTAAATCAGAGGGGAGACAAAGAATGAGAGACTGTCCTCTGAAAAACAAACTGAGGGTTTTTGAAGGGGATTTGGGGGATGGTGAGCCTGGTGGTGGGTATTAAGGAGGGAACATATTGCATGGAGCACTGGGTGTGGGACATAAACAATTAATCTTGGAACACTGAAAAAATAAAATAATAAAAAAAACTCTATAGAATTTTCCAATAAAAATTCTTAATTTGAAAAAAAAAAACCATATGATCCTTTCAATAGATGCAGAAAATCTAACAAGGTATAATATCAATTCATGATAAAAGCCCTCAGCAACATAGGCTTAGAGAAAACATATCTCAACCTTAATTAAAGCATATATGAAAAACCTACAATTAACATCATCTTCAATGGGGAAAAACTGGGAGCTTTCCCCAGAAGGTCTGGAACAAGAAAATGATGTCCACTCTAACCACTTGGATTCAACATAGTACTAGAAGTTCTAGCCACAGCAGTCAGGCAACAAAAAGAAATAAAAGGAATCCAATTTGGTAAGGAAGAACTAAAATTTTCACTATTTGCAGATGACATGATACTACATAAAAAAAACTGAAAAAACTATACCCATAAGCAGCTAGAGATGATTAATGTATTCAGTGACATCACAGAATACAAAATTAATGTACAGAAATTTCTATACACCAACAATGAAACAGCAGAAAAAGATATTAAGAAAACAATCCCATTTAGAATTGTATCAAATACCATAAGATACCTATGAATAAACCTAATCAAAGAGGTGATAGATTTGTACTCAGAAAATGATAAAACACTGATGAAAGACATTGAAAACAAAACAAAGAAATAGAAAGACATTTCATGTTAATTCAGATTAACATGTCAGAATGGCTTAAATCAACAACATAAGAAAACACAGGTGGTGAGGATATGGAGAAAAAGGAACCCTCTTACACTGTTAGAATACAAACTGATGCAGCCACTCTGGAAAACAGTATGGAGGTTCCTCAAAAAGTTAAAAAGAGAGTTAGCTCAGCTCTGGACTCTTGGTTTCAGCTCAGAACATGATCTCAGGGCCGTGGTATTAAAGCCCCATGTCAAACTCTACACTCTGCATGGAGTCTGCCTAAGAGTCTCTCTGCCCCTCCTACTTTTACTTTCTCTCTTTAAAATAAATTAATATTTTTAAAAAAGTAAAAAATAGAACTACCTTATGATCCAATAATTCCATTACTCGGTATTTACCCAAAAAATACAAAAATACAAATTCAAGGGAATACACATATCCCAACATCTATATCAGCATTATTTACAATAACAAAGATATGGAAGCAGCCTAAGTGTTCATTGGCTGTTGAATGGATCAAAATGATGGTGTATATATAGTTTGTGGAATATTATTCATCCACTAAAAAGACAATGGAATCTTGCCATTTACAACAACATGGATGGAGTTAATGAGTATAATGTTAAGGGAAATAAGTCAGTGAGAGAGAAATAACATATGATTTCACTCATATGTGAAATTTAAGAAACAAAACAATTAAGCAAAATGAAAAAAGAGAGAGTGACAAACCAAGAAACAGACTCTTAACTGTAGAGAAGAAACTGATGGTTACCAAAGAGGAGGTCAGTGGGACATTGGTTTAAATAGGTGATGGGGATTAAGGAGTGGACTTGTGATGAGCACAGAGTGATGTATGGAAGTGTTGAATTACTTTACTGTACACCTGAAACTAATATAACATTGTATGTTAATTAACTTTAATTAAAATAAATAAAATAAAATAAATCAATTATATACTCTGCTAAATCAATTCCTGTGAGGGAAAATGCTTTATTATTTAAGATTTGTTCTTTTTGGGGGTGCCTGGGTGGCTCAGTTGGTTAAGCAACTGCCTTCGGCTCAGGTCATGATCTCGGAGACCCGGGATCAAGCCCCACATCGGGCTCCCTGCTCTGCGGGAAGCCTGCTTCTCCTTCTTTCACTCCCACTGCTTGTGTTCCCTCTCTGGCTGTGTTTCCCTCTGTCAAATAAATAAAATATTTTTAAAAAATTTGTTCTTTTTCTTAAAATAAGGATTAATAACAAGAAGCTTCTCACTTCAACCAAATACTCTGTTTGATATAATGGCAGGTGTCTGTTCAAGAATTTTCTATTTTTCTTGCTCTTACCTAAGTCATCAATGACCATTATTCTAGTTGTTCTCTCACAAAACATAATTTTCTCTATTTTCCAATAAAATCACTTCCAATCAGCTTTCAAACACTAGATCAAAATAAAATGATCCCAAGAATGTTCCTGAACATAGGAATCCCACACCAACTGCTATGCTATAAACATCTTCTAAACACTCAAATCAGTGATAATGGCAGTTTGCAATAAATGAGTCCTAGTTAATTCTAATGTAGCTTAAAATCCCACTGGCTGTTGACAGGTTATCATCAAATAAAAATTCTTTAACATAATCCAAATAATGTTATAGTTCTCTATTGCCCTTGAAGATAGCTTCCTCTTCAGTTATTATAAACAGAATGCGGGCACGGACTCACACAGACTTCTACACCATCACAATCAAATCCAAAGCTCACTGGTACTCATAAAGAACAAGGTCAGAATTTTTTTAAGAAAAAAGTTCTTTGATTAATGCAGAAAGCTGAACTACATTTAGACAAGGTCATGGCCCCAGGCATCAATTTAATCAAATTTCTCTGCTGCCTGTCCCAGTGGAGCTATCACAATAAGAAATTCTCTCAATGAAAAAGGGTACAGGTAAGGGGGAAAACTGTACTTCACATTGTTTACACAATGTTAAGTAATTACTGCACTCGCCCACCACCACTGGACATGGACAGACAAGTTACCTCCTTGGAGATTCTGAAAAGTCTATTCAGCTGTATACACTTCATTTTGAGTTTTTTCCCCTTCACAGTGAAGCTAACTGCTTAGATTAGAGACTTCTTTGTGAATACTGAAGTATATTTTTCCCATGCTAATGATTTCACTAATTATATTTATGATATAGATGTATTCACTTTCTCGTTATTAATGTCACTGTTTCTCAACTATGCTAGAGCAATACTTTCTGTATAATTTCCCCAGCCCCATCACAGCACTTCAGTACTTAAAGATGAATAAACTTCCCCATCCTCACATACACAACAAACCTGTTTTTCCAAGGAATTGTGCCATTGTTTGAGTGGCCAAACAAATTATTATTTTGGGGGGAGTTTTCAATAACACTCCAATCTTTAATGCAGCTCTTCTCAGGGGAGAAGAACAGAAATGTGGCAGGCAGATAATAAAGAATTACAGTTTGCTTTTATTTTATAGCACTATCAATCAAAGGAGTACATATGGATAAAATAGTAACCTAATCACCCAATCCTTCCTAATTGCTGCCCTAGAAAGCAAGAAGACAAATAAAGGCTAGAAAAAAATGTACACCTAATTGTAGTTCAAAAATTAAAGGCAAATGATTTGAAATTTAAGTATAAGCAGAACCCTCTAAAATCCAAATGGAAACAGATTACAGTGATTGAAGAGAAAGCTGAGAAATGTTTTCCCCTAATTTTGCAGAAGTAAATGCTTGGAGATAAAGGGAAAAATTTCAAGGAATTTTTGTGATTAAAATCAAAGCTACAAGGGAGTTAATTCAATAAATTTCCTAGAATTTTTGCTTGAAAACTCAATTTTAAATGAATACCTTTCTCCTTATTTTATCTCCAATTTTCACTTGCTTAATGTTCAGCTACAAAAATAAAATTCAAGTGATTTCTTCTCCCAATGAGATGCTTGTAATGTCACATTAATTATAATCTCACAAGTAAAATACATCCTTCTCTTCTAAGAAACTTAAAACACAGGGTAAAACTGGACCAGGATATTGATGCTTTTAGTCTGGTACAATTCCCATTACTAAAAGGAAAAGAATGCCCTACTTTTTGCATAGAGGCAGATTAAAACTATGAAGTTAAGGTAGCTGGGTGTGAATGTAATTACTTTTGTGTTTTTTGTATGTAGCTGCAGGAAATATTTCCAATGGGGAAGGAAAAAATAAAGAAGAAAGCCAGCTAAAGTCATGAAGCAGGAAGAAAAAAACCCAAGTATTTAAATATGGGAAAAGGCAGGAAATTATAAGGAAAACTGGAAAACATACAAATGTATAAAGTAAAGTAAATAATATTGAAATATTGATTTAATGTGATTTTGAAAAGAAAAATAAATACAGTCATGAAGATAAATGAAATAATAAAGGAAAACTGAGAATAACCTTGATATACCAGAACAAACACTGGGATGAATCTCAAAAACTAGGTTCCAATAGCTATTGCCAAATATCTGAGCAACAAAAGGTAAGTTACTTCATTTTTCTAGATTTTGTTTCCTCATCTACAAAATGAAAGGTGGAACTAAATGATCTCTGATGTCCCTTCTGTCCCATAAAGAGTGCAACTAATGAGATAACTGAAACCACTGAAAAGCTTTAATGTTTCCATTACTGATTTTTTCCTATCTTTTTTCCTACATTCATGATAGCTTCATTCTGTAATAGGAGCAGAGGAATGACAATCCATTCTTAACAGCTTCACTATTTGATATTATCACTTAGTAAAAAACATTGATTCATCAAGAACTACTAATCAGTGGGAAATTAATACGAATCTCACTCTAATATTTCTTTTTCTCTAAAACTGTAGGGTGAAAGAGTGGCTTGAGAATAATATATAAGCCATTAGTGGGAAAATCACAAAAATATGTGAGTGATTAGAAAGAGGGTATTTATATTTAACATTTCCTTTCCTTTCAAGTTTCACCATTCATTTTTTTTTAATGCCCCATATGTCATAGTGGCAACTGGAGGAATATTGGGCAGATGTCTAGAGTGAAGGATTGGTACAAAGAATACCAGGTCCCTTATCTAGTTTATATCTAATAGTAGGGAGTCCTTATTTTAAAAAGGCAGTTGTGGGGATGCCTGGGTGGCTCAGTCATTAAGCGTCTGCCTTCTGCTCAGGTCATGATACTGGAGTCCTAGGGTTGAACCCTGCCTCAGGCGCTCTTCTCAGTGGGGGATCTGCTTTTCTCTCTCTCACTCCCCCTACTTGTGTTCCCTCTCTAGCTGTATTTCTCTCTGTCAAATAAATAAAATATTTTTAAAAATAAAAATAAATTGAATGGTAATTGTGTTATTTTATCCCTTAGTGTTTACTTATTCAAGTTCCAACACATATTTTATTTTCACCCAGTTACATAAATTTGAGTGGCTATCATGGTGCCTGGTGAATAGACCACTCTTGAAAAATATCTATTAAATGAATGAATGGATGAATGGGCCAGTTGATGGATATATGGATGGATTGATCATGATTTCCTTCACTTAGCTTCTTGACTACTCACAAAAGATAGTGCCATTGGAATTTTTCTGAACATGTCCAACCTGGAATTTATCCCTTTGTTATCTAGAAAAAAAAAGACCCCTTAAGGAATAACTATTTTTTAAAATGTAAACAAGGGCCAAAGATTGTACAACTTACAGGGAGTGCCATTCATATTGTATTTTGTGTAAATAATGACCCAAAGTATTTCAAGGGAGCAGCCTGAAGGGGTGGGGAATTTAAATAACTCAGAAATAGTCATTCACATACTTACACTCAATAGATATTTTGCATGCATCATTTAATGAAGTCCTCCAACTATAAGGATTAGATCCACATCTATCTACTCCAAAGCTTCCATTTCCTACTATACTGTAATAGTCTCTCTTTAAGAAAATTTTAATTTTCTGTTTTAATTAAAGAACTTAATTAAAGAATTAAAGAATAACACAACATTATCTTTCTTTAAACCTAGGATTTCCCTGGCCATTTCAAATTAATGACACTTCTTCTAAAGTTGGAAATGTCATGTGAAAGATTTTACTTCTCATGCCCAGTTGCAAATGACAAAATAGTGAAAAGTAGTAATTGGCCTCACTAAAATTATACCAAGTTGATTATATAACATCCTTACTATACCAAATGGCAATAAGAAAAGCTTACTGAAAATAGTAAAAATCAACATTTATGAAAAGATTATTTCATTAAAAATACATTCAAAATTATTGTTCATGTGACTAAGACTTACTTTAATCTTCAATAAAAGCTAAGCCTCCAATATTAAATCACAATTCAGTAAAAGCATTTACAAGGACAATCAGATAATATATTGTGGGTACACTTTTGAGTCACTTAACTTGATATAAAAGTGGTATTGAAAGAATCTAGTTATTACAATTCTCCCCCACCACCACACCCCCCCCCGCTGTTGCTCTCCCTTCATTTCACTCATTTTATTGAGATTTTGGTGGCAACGCAGTTGAGCATGAGCTCTCTGGCCAATGCCTAGAGTGCAGATAGTTAGTGTATATTGACATGAAAACCATATTCTTCAGATACCAGAAATTCACATAGTAATATTGACATTATGTGAGCTTTAAATATACCATCAATCTTCTACCACATTTTTTAAGTCAACATTGAATCATTTTAAGCAGACTCTCCTTTGCTATTCTGCCCACTTTTCAGTTGCTGTGTATTCATTAAACTTCTCTCTTTTTTTTCTTCCTTGTGTGAATTCTTTCACTCCCCTTATACTGGCCTTCACCCAATTAATTTTCCCCATATTCTGTGGCCTGTATAGGATCCTCTTAGCCCAGGATTCTCCCCAGATTCTCCATGTATTTCTTGGGAATTTCCCTCAGTGGACTGACTCTAGCACTCCTTGTGGAACTGAGAATGCCCACCAAAGTTATTCTTTGGTGAGAATCCAGAACCCCAGGGGAAGCCCACCTGAAAGGGTGATGGATTTCCATTCTTGCCCTTCAGAGGGTTCCTTTCTTCCCTCTCCTTCCACTTTTCAGCACTTCAGTATTCTATCCCTAGTACTCTTCAGACAACAGAAGATCTTTTCCAGGATGGCTCCCTGGTGTGGTATGAAGGCAAACAATTTAGAATGCCTGTACCTGTGAGGGTGAAGGACCCCTTTTTTTCTCCTCTCTCACTCTGTCTCCCCTGAGGTCTTCATTCCCATGTCTTTCTTTGGGAAGCACCCCCTTTCCTTATTCCCAGGATCCAGCTGCCATCTTAATCTATTGACAAAACATGTTCCTACCGTCTGAGTGGTGAGTCCTCCTCCTCCTTTTTTTGATGCAGTTTGGCCAACCAGTGTCTGCTTCTCTTTTTGCAGGAGTTGTCCCTGAAGGGATTGCTATTTCATTTGCCACCAACCCTCTTCTTGGTGGGATGCCCCAATAGAATCAGTTGCCCTGTATAAAGTCCAGTCTTTTCAGCTCAGTGGATACCCTGACTGAAATTGTGACCACAAGACAGAGTGCCATTCCCTTTTGTGGGATGCCCCTTTGGGAATTGGCAGCCAGTCTTTTCTAACATGGGACAAACCCCATCTGTTCCTTTGGACTCACCCTTGGGCTGTATTCTTAAGAACTGGAACAAATATGAACCCCAAGGCCTGAGGAAACACATGTCATATTTTTACACAATATTTCTTGACCTCAGTACAAACTCTAAGATCAGGAGGTATGGCCCCTCCATGGAACCCTTGTTTTTTTAATAATACTATTTTCCAACTTGACCTTTTTCCTTGAAACTCCTCCAAATAGTCAGAAGTCCCATATATGCAAGCCTTCATGGCATTGTTCCAAAAATCCGAACCTCCAAAAAACTGTATAATGTGTCTTGTTTGGTTTCATGGCCCATTTGACCCTGTGAATAGCTATTACAACTGAAACTTGGAAGTTTTATTAAGTTATATGAAAAATTGGGTCCAATTACTGAGTAACTAAGTCAATTGCCAATAATATAAAATATTGGAGCACTGTTACTAAACAGAAAGTTTATCTGCTTTTGACTTCTTATTGCAAAAAAATTAAAGATACATGGGTCTGTTGGAAAACATGCTTTCTGCCTTATTTAAAAAGCTGTCCTGGGGCGCCTGGGTGGCTCAGTTGGTTAAGCAACTGCCTTCCGCTCAGGTCATGATCCCGGAGACCTGGGATCGAGCCCCACATCGGGCTCCCTGCTCCATGGGAAGCCTGCTTCTCCCTCTCTCACTCCCCCTGCTTGTGTTTCCTCTCTGGCTGTGTTTCTCTCTGTCAAATAAATAAAATCTTTAAAAAAAAGCTGTACTATAAAAATGCATGTTCCTAAAAATTATGAAATATATTCATGAAATTACCAATCTAAATAATCCAAATGTAATAGACCACAATTGGTTACTACTTACTTTTCACTGGAGACTAAAATTTCTAAGAGTTAAAATTCTGCTAAATGTAATTAAACTGATGGAAATGATAAGGAAAGCAACTCTGCATGTTGGAAAGTAGGACATGTGTAAGAAAGGTATAAGAAATGAGAATTCATTTTGTTGAGGGAAAAAAGAAAGTAATATTGTCCTAAAATTAAACTGGTTATTTGGAGAGAAAAGGCTTGTGATAAAATCTTAATGCAAAAGAAAGGTGTAGAAGGTCTGTGAAGGGAAAGTCTTAGAAAATAATTTTATGTGGCCAAGATGGACTAAGATTGAATGGATTTTAAAAGTACACTGGTATGAGATTAAAATTCCGCCTTACTCTCTGTTAAAAAGACAAAGTTTTCGTGGGTTGTTGGTCTACTCTTGAAAAGCAAATGTAAATACAGAGTTTTTTTTCTTTATCTGTCCAGAAAACCAAGTTTCTATGTTTTGTTTTTATCAGATCTTTGATTACTTAAGTTAAAACCTCTCAATGGTAAAGAAGTTAAGTTTCATTAACAACTATATAACTTCCTGTATAATTGCCACCTTGGTTAACTATCATAGAAAATATATGAAATTCCTGATGTTTTAATATGTTCTGGTATAAGGTCATTACTTGAATTATTGAAATGTTATGTGTCCCAGAAATAACTGTATTTCCTTGTCAGCTACATTATAATGAACACTCATATCACAACTTCAACCATTTGCATCGTTGAGGTTTTGTTTCATTTTTTGTCATTTACAGTTATTGTTCTAATGCTCTTGCAAGGTGAGTTTGTCTTCAAGGAAATTTATGAAAAGGACTTTTTTTTGACAAACACAGGTATTTGATATCTTTAAGCTCATAAAACTGAACTGGGTAAGAATTTCCAGAACTAATGAAAAAGCTGCATCCAAACTAGACTTGGTAATGTAGGACTAAATGTGACTTTTGTTTGAAACATTGCTGATTCACTAAGGTTTGTTCTTCCAGATTAAGAAAATTTACTCTTAAGATATCCATGGTATACAGAAATGTGATAAATCATTCCTTTGTGAACAAATTGAGACACTTAACTTTTGTCCCTACATGAACCCTCCAAAATTCAGACTCTAAATGGATATTCTTTCTTCCATGGCAAATATAATTATTGATATCAGTTCAATAATAATCTGTTTTCCTTGTGACAGGACACTACTGGAAACATTATTTATATTATCAAGGCTTTGCCTGGAATGTCATATATGAGAGGCATGCATTGACTCAGATGTGATCAGATAGCTCTAAAGAATTAAGATTGACTTTATGGAGCCAATAAAGACCCTTGGAAACATTGGCCTGATACCTTGCTTACAGGGTTCCCAGAAGCCTTATCCGGTAAGTAAAGAATGTCACTTCTTGGGGTGCCTGGATGGCTCAGTGGTTAAGTGTCTGCCTTTGGCTCAGTTCATGATTCTGAAGTCCCAGAATCTAGCCCTGCCTCAAGCCCTGCCTCAAGCTCCCTGCTGTGTGGGAAGCCTGCTTCTCCCTCTTTCACTCCCTCTGCTTCTGTTCCCTCTCTAGTTGTGTTTCTCTGTCAAATAAATAGAATCTTTAAAAAAATAAAATAAAATCTGCTTTGTTGGAACTTTTTATAAGGGATATCTAGGTTGAACTTTTGATAGACACTTGAGGCCAGAAGCCTAGCCATAGCTAACATCAGCTATGCCTGCAATACCTCTATACTGGGGTGAATTTCTCTTCTCCAAAGGTCCCCAAAATAAAATATTCTGAGATATTTTCTTCTCCAAAGGTCCCCAAAACAAAATACCCTGAGACTCATGCATGTGCCACGAAGTGATATTATTTTTTTAAAGATTTTATTTATTTATTTGAGAGAGAAAGAGAGCATGAGTGTGTATGGGGGCCAGAGGGACAAGCCCACGCCCCACTAAGGGAGCCCAACACGGGGCTTGATCTCAGAATCCTGAGATCATGACCTCAGCCAAAGTCAGATGCTTAACTGACTGGGCCACGCAGGTACCCCAACAAATCAGATTTTAAAAGATCTTTATGATCAGTCATTCTTGCTGAGCTTATGTAAATAACTGGGCCAAGTTTGTTAAAACTGGACTTGTTTTACAAATGAAATAGTCTTGATTTCGCCAGCTCTGGAAATAAGTGTGAATTAAGAGAAACAAATTGTTTCAATAATTAACTTTGTGAATACTAAAATCTAGTTTTGACCAATTTTCTTTATTTTTAAAGATTTTATTTATTTGTCAGAGAGACAGAGCACAAAGCAGGGGGAGTGGCAGGCAGAGAGGGAGAATCAGACTCCCCACTGAGCAGGGAACATAATGTGTGACTTGATCCCAGGTCCCTGGGATCATGACCAGAGCTGAAAGCAGGGACTTAGCTGACTGAGTCACTCAGGAAGCCCTGATTAATTTTCTTTTTTTTTTTAAGATTTTATTTACCAATTGACAGAGAGAAACACAGCTAGAGAGGGAACACAAGCAGGGGAGAGAGGGAGAAGCAGGCCTCCACCAAGCAGGCAGCCCGATGCGGGGCTCGATCCCAGGACCATGATCTGAGCAGAAGGCAGCCGCCCAATCAACTAAGCCACCCAGGCGCCCCCCTGATTAATTTTCTTTAAGTGTTTTTTGTTTGCCACTTGACAACAACATCGGGTATACATCAGTGAAATTGCCATAATGGGTCGCGAACGGACAATATTCATGCTTGTTACTCTGTGGCTATAATAACAGGAACCCATGCGCATATAATTATTTGAACAGCTGGAAAACAGCTAGAGTCCCCAACAGTTGTATAACTCAATTATCATCTAGACCAATTCTGTATGGGTGGGATGACAAAATTTCTTCTTAAAATTTGGAGCATACTCCACTCCATGAGATTACCTATGGACTTCATTAAACCACAATGTTCTGTATATATTCCAGATTACTACAGAAATGTAACAGGGTTACTAGAAGACATAGATACTCAAATTGGCACTTTAAATGATCTCACTCCCTCCTTTAATTGGTTAAACTCCTGGACTGGAGGAAGATTTTGGTCAAATATCAAAGGTCTTTTATTCAGTCTTCTCTTTCTCATAATCCTATTTTTTTTTGTCTATACTGCTATAAAGCTTAAAAATAAAACAGGATAAAAGACCTAAATGTGGGGGCGCCTGGGTGGCTCAGTTGGTTAGTCCACTGCCTTCAGCTCAGGTCATGATCCTGGAGACCCGGGATCGAGCCCCACATCAGGCTCCCTGCTCGGCGGGAAGCCTGCTTCTCCCTCTCTCAGTCCCTCTGCTTGTGTTCCCTCTCCAGCTGTGTTTCTCTCTGTCAAATAAATAAATAAAAAATCTTAAAAAAAAAGAAAGACCTAAATGTGAGACCTGAAAGTGTAAAAATCCTAGGAGAGAGCACAGGCAGTAATTTCTCTGACACTGGACAGCAACATTTCTCTAGATCTAATGTCTCCTGAGGCAAGGGAAATAAGAGCAAAAGTAAACTATTGTGACTAAATCAAAATAAAAGCTTCTGCACACAAAGGAAATAGTCAAAAAAACTGAAAGACAGCCTATTGAATAAAAGAATATATTTGCGGGATGCCTGGGTGGCTCAGTTGGTTAAGCGACTGCCTTCGGCTCAGGTCATGATCCCGGAGACCCGGGATCGAGTCCCACATCGGGCTCCCTGCTCCGCGGGAAGCCTGCTTCTCCCTCTCTCACTCCCTC
Source organism: Spilogale gracilis (assembly GCA_004023965.1). Lineage (NCBI taxonomy): Eukaryota > Metazoa > Chordata > Mammalia > Carnivora > Mephitidae > Spilogale > Spilogale gracilis. The sequence goes on along the minus strand of PITA01006418.1, from coordinate 66,849 downwards.
TGCTTGTGTTCCCTCTCTGGCTGTGTTTCTCTCTGTCAAATAAAAAAAAAAATCTACTTTATAAAAA